>JAPMOB010250072.1:0-22159 GCA_029875015.1 Lepomis gibbosus | reverse complement strand
ATCTAGTTGGTCCAATAGCTATCATCTCAGTTTTTGCTGGATTTAGTAACAGGAAGTTAGCTGATAACCAGCTTCTCACAGCAGCCAAGCAAGTCGATAACTTAATCGAATCAGATGCATTTCCTGCAATAACTGGCATATATATTTCTGAAGACTCATCCAATTTTTGAGGACGAATAGAGCTATTTGTCTCTGATATTTGCAAACGTTAGAAAAGAGCAGTGAGTATAGCAATAATAAATGTGTTGCATCCAGATGAGACAAAACTTGGTGTAGGGTCCACTTATTGCCAAAATGCTATTGGAACCACATGATCCAAGCAAGCATCAGGACTATGAAGAAGTGAAAGATGTGCTTATCCCAGTCTTACCAGGAGGTGCTCAGTGCATGTTTTTTCAAACTCACAGCCAATCGAATAGCAGAGATTTTACTTTGTGTTGATGTCTGATCACAATCTCACAATCTGCTGCGTATTTCGAAATAAATGAGATAAACCTTATCACAGTATCTGTCAGGTTTGGTTTGGAAATTAGGCTAAAGGTGAAGGGAGGAGGACTTAAGAAGAAAGAAAAAATGGATTTTAAAAAAATGCCTCCATGTAGAGGTCAGTTTTCTATGCATGGTAATAATCTGCTCATTATTTATGTGTTTTTAAAAAAAATCATACTTGCAATCACAGCCTGATTACTTTACTGATTAGTTTGATAGGCTCTTAAAGCTGCACTGGACATACTGCTATCTGATTAACCCAGCACACCATGTACAGAATTTGTATTTCCCCATTATTTTGACGAGTTGCAATATGCACATTAACATCCAGAATCAATGATATTAATAAACTCATTTGAGCACTGCTAACTGTACATTTTAGTTTCTTTTTATCAGTGCTGAAAAGAATATGCTTCATTCCTTTCACAGATATTTCATATTACTTTGAAATGGAAATGTCTGTGGTGGCCAGCTTAGAAGACGCTGTATCTTTATTCCTCATCTTGACACATGAGTAATGTAAAACAACTTTAATACAAGTTAGATTTGGACATAATAATTAAATCAGAGATAAATTGTACAGTATTGCTTAAAATCTTCTGAGAACCTGAGAAGAAAGATTTCAGTGAAATATTACATGTGTACCCCTACAAAATTGTAAGTGCATTCATTCGTCCACTAATGATGTCATATGAGATTAAAAATAGCATATGGCCTAAAGAAGGTCAAAATAATCTCACACATAACATAAGTCCCCATCTGAATAAAAACACTTCAGTGAATATGATACAAATGTTGCAGTGAGGTTTTATTCAGGGTGACTGGATTGCCAGTTACATTACTTGAGTTTCTGTGGGCAGTTTTTTATGACTCCCTGAAAGAAATAAAGATTCCAGTGTTGTGGGAGTAGATCTGACCACTAGTCACCTCAGTGGAAAGCCTGGCGCAGTGGTCAGTGGACGGTCAGACAATGTTAGGTAACTCTGTACTCAGTGGTCTCCTACACCGGCTATTCCCCCTGGTGCATGGGGTTCTTGGCCACTGTTCAATAGAAACAGCTGGTTTTATTCACCACAAATGAATCATGTTAGAAATACACATGCACTCACTTACACACATACTGTATACATGCATGCACACCGTAACATGGTCTAGCACATCAAATTAAACTGCACAGTCTCCTTTGGCTCCATTCCCTCTAGAATCAAATAAATTCATAAAATATATAAAGCAACATTATTAAGGAACCGCAGCAAAAGGCAGCTGTTGAAATGGCAGCCTCTGCTTCATTATTACGACCACACAGGCCATGGTTTCTCTAGTTCCCACGAAGGAGTGTCTCCTTTCTCGGTTTACTTTGGTTGTGGTTTTTATTTGGTGTTTGTCTATCTGCATGTAAGCAGGCTGGAAGAAATGTGTTTTTCATTGAGGGCTGGGGCCACATTTTGTATTGTTACCAACTTCTTGTCATTCATGGATAAAACTGCCCCATTGTGAAACACATGAAATCAAAGACCTTTATACTTAACTTCCCGAAGGAGTTAGAGGGGACTTAAAACTTGGGGCATAACATGGGCACATCTCTGTTGCTCATCACCTTTTGCCGCTCTGAGTCCTTAGCATTGCTTGAAATGTAGCATTGAATGATTATGTTTACAGGCACACTAATCCTCTAATTACTACTAATCAGCTAACTTAACAGATACATTTCCAAGTAGTTTAAGACATGCGCTGTTTATACTGATCTGATTACTGCATACGCCAGTTACTGAGACACTGAGCACAAATGTGGACGTCTAAATGCACGTATTCCTCATGGGACTTTAATTAGGATGTGACAGTTTAAATGAAGCCATTGTGTAGATCAGCGAAACGTGTACTTTCTTTACACAATCTTTCTTGCCAGGAAGACCCACAGAGTACGGCACAACCTTCGCCTTTATTCATTTTCTATGGGACACGAGATGTGTGGAGGTCAAAAGCTGACAAATTTGATGAGGGTGACATCTGGCTGGCGAGTCTACAGGGATTTGCAGTAACACTCTCGAAGGCAAAGTGATGCAGCAGTGGGTCAGGAAGTTTAGTGGAGTTTCTGGAATCCCTCTTTTGTACGTCCCTTGCCTCACAGATACAAACAAAAACAAAATGCTGGTTGGCAAAAAGTCACATTGTTTGTGCAAGTCTTGATTGCTTATTCACATGATGTTTGCTAACAAGCAAGCTACTCCCTAACTTGCAAGTACTGTGCCGTTTGTTCACAAAACAAATTTGTAATGATTAGCATACATGCTATTGTCATACCTAAAGGCAAAATCAACTAAAATCATTTCAGACAAGGTTTCCTACCTGTATCACAACAAAACTCCTGGGAAAGTGTGCATTTAATAAAAATAAGATAATTTTTACTATCAACTTGTCCATCACCATCCATGCTCAACCACAACTGTCTTTAATAGAGCCTGCCAGTCCTGAGTAAACGCACTAATAAGCAAGGCTTTTGACTTCATTGTTGTAGATTTTTGTGAGATATTCTCCCACTTTCAAGTGCCCAATAAGATTTTAGCAACAACACACCATCAACTCGACTCAAATGACAGAGAGAGTACCTACACTTTAGTTTTTTGCCTTCATTAGCTCAAGGAGCACAGTCCTTAACGATACTATCTGTGCTGAGTATGTTGACGACATTAGCCTCTCTAGAAACCTCATCTCTTCTTTCAGACAAGTCCATGCAGGTGGAAGTTCAGCATTTGAACATGACCCTGAATGGCAGGAGGAGGCAAGAATCACAAATTCCTCTCATGAGAGACATGTTGTTGCTATTGTTGTTGTTGTTGTTACTGTATCTGGGTAGTGATGCAGAGTTTATGGCTCCAATGGCTGATTATCCGTCTTGGCACGCCACTCTTAAGTCACATGGTGGAGAGGCATCAAAGCTCCTTCGTCAGTTAAGAGTACTGACCCACACAAGTATGCTAGTGGATGACCTACTGATGGTTCTGGTGCAAGTTTAGATAATCAAAGAGGGTACTGCCCCAAAGGAATGAAGCAGCAATCTCTCAGCTTACAGACATGATGAATGCATCCCACCCTCTGGCTGACCTTCGCTAATACGAATCTGAGAAAGTACTCCCCCCACCAGGACTAAGCATGTCCAGCAGTCTTTTTTACATACTGCAGTCTCTAACCTTGGACATGACACCTTTCTCTTCTGACAAATTGTATGGTTTTGATATGTTGCTACCTTTATAAAGAAGATTATTTGTTTTGAATATACTCTCAAACCATCCGTCAGTCCTCTCAGACAACCGTCACTTCTTTCAATGTTGTGCTGTCAGTCAATTTAAGAGCCGGTGTCACATGTGGTAAAGTAAGAAAAACATGGTCTTATACACTGCAGACATTACCCAAAGTTAAGAGATACAATACTACCTATACCTATTTTTACCTATTATTGATATTTAATCCATTGAAACAGCTGCATATTAGAACTGACATAAAGTAAACATCAGAGACGTATTTGTAATCTTACCAAGTTAAAAAGAGAAAATAACTGTGACTAAGTCTATTTCCTCATAATGCTTTTTGTCCTTACAGTCTATCATGAAATACAGGCTGGACAACTAATATTTTCCAGTCTCTGAGTTGGCAAAATATTCAATTCTCCTTTGCCTGATAAACTAACACAGTATTGTGACCTCATGTCACAGAGCTGCACAAAGATAACTTATTTTTTACAAGTACACTCAGAAGACAAATACATTTCTGTAACATCCCTTCATCTGTGTGATTTATTCATAATTGTAGTCTTCCACTGCCATTAGCAACACTGCCATTAAACGGTGCTTGTCAATAAAATAGGAGTTGCATGAAACAAACCTTCTTCCAGTTGGATACAATGCTGCAGTTCTGTTTTTATTGTAGTTTGCTGCTTGGAAACTGAGGAAATTTGAGCGCTGCATGCCTCTCTTATCATAGTAAACACCTGACTGTTCAATCCAACTAACATAGAAGCGATCCATCAATGTCAGAACAGATCATGTGGAAGGAAAAACTCTTATCACTCATATTGCACAACTTAAATGTTTTGGTGTTGGTTTATGTTTAGCAGAGACAAAAGTTAATAAATTGACATTTGGCTGACCTTTGGACAAATGCTTTGGCTTGCTTTTTTAGTTTCTTTCCTTCATCAATTCTGACAGTTTTTTGGTTTTATTCCAACAGACAGCAATTGATTTCGCAGAACCTGGTACAACCACAGGTCTCGTTACTTTTCAGCAGGCTTTAGTGTAGTACATGCCTTGTTTTCACACTGACATGGACCTGGGGCCATTGCTCCACTGGGACAAGGTACGAACTTGTAAAAACACAGCAGCATCACCACTTATTGTTTCATGAAATTCATGAAACAGGAAAAAGGGGATTTCTTTCCTGCTTATAAAAGCTCTAGAGAAGTGGCCAATGGAAAATTATTTTTTGGTTTACTTTACAAAGTTATGTCCTCCCACCTTCCAACTGCTGTTCAACATCTGACTTTAAGCTTTAGAACAAAGCCTCTTTGGAAAATTATTATTATTTTTCATATTTATATATAACTGCATGTTGCTGTGTGGAATAATGGTGAAATACATGTGTAGTATGACTAATTATACACATTTCCGGGGAACTATCACTACTGCCACACCAATATCTCAGTTTCCCATTTGTCTGCTGTATATGAAGGCAATCCTAAAATCCAGTCTACTGTCCTTCGTTTACATCACCTTAGCAGGTTTAAGTCGTGGTTATAAACTCAGGTTTCCTAGCAACATTATTGTGAGGTGCATGCACCCAGTAGGTAGAAATGAAATTATCTTTTTCATGATCCTGTGTGGCTGGTAAATAATACTTATTTCTCCGTAACACATCATCTAATGTGTGGTATATTTTAATAGTTAACATCAGGAAGTTCAGACATGTTTATGTTAAAGAGGTAGTATTATGCTTTTTGGCTTTTCCCCCTCTCCTTTATTGAGTTGTATGTCTTTTTTGTGCATGTAACAGGTTTGCATATAGTGAAAAAATCCAGAGTTCCCATCTCCTACAGAAAGCTGTGCTCAGAACAGCTCGTTTGTAGTCCAACCCTTCACTTCCTTGACTTGTGACATCACAATGCAAACTTGTCATAAAGCTTGCCAAGCCGCTGGCGGGGTCAGGCACGCCCTCAAACCAAGCCTGTCTGAGAGGAGGCTCGACTGCCTTTGTTTAGGTTTCCATTGTAGAAATGTTGTACCTGTACTTTCAGGTACTTTTCACATATCACCTCACTTCCGTCGAGGTTCCAAGTGAGCTGAGGGATACTAAAATGTAACGTGAAAACACGACAGACTGCTGATTAGTCAGAGAGAATATTCACTATTCACTGCATCATCACTGCGTGCACCAGACAGAGGTCGGCAACAGAAAGTTTATTTTACAGTTTTCGTATGGATTTTCATCACTAAATCCACTTCTGAGAAATTTTGAGGTGAGAAATCAGCTGTGTAGATGTCGAATATTGACAGTTTTACGAGATGGCGGAACAAAAATGTGATGAATATTTTTGGAATTGCGGAGCTCCGCAAGTGGCAGCGGAAGAAGCCTGAGGCAACCCGCTGGAGGAGCATGTGAGGCCGGCCAGCCGCCCGCTCACAGAGCCCTCTGCTCCCGCCGTTACACAGACCGCTGCAGCAACAACAGCAGAGGAAAACACAGCTGGAAGGTTTTCATACCGCGTATCTGTCTTTACATTCTGAGGAATATTCAAATGTTTTAATCGTAGACTGTAAGAGCGGTGTGGATCGCTGGTGTGTGTGTCGCATTGAACATTACGTCGCGGCCGTTGTGTGTGGCGTCGCTAACGTTATCTCTGGGTACAATCTGCAATGGAAAACGGAGCAGGGCCGAGTAGAGTCGAGTCAATCTATTTGCGCTATAGAAGCATTTTTGGCAAGGTAGCAACACCAGCAACAGTTCAACGTTTAGTCCTGATGGTAAGATGTGGAACAATGATGTTGTGTGGTTGTGGACTGGTAATAACTTATACCATCTGCTAGGTTATGGTCGCTGGCTGAAGGCTTTGATTTGGATAACACTACCTTGTTTCTTACAACCCGCCCTTCTCTGCTTCTTATTGGCTAGTAGTCCTTACCTAGGAACTGCGCATGTGTCTCCCAGCAAAGATATGGTACAAGTAAGATGCATCACTCTGTAGCTCAATAGCAGAGCGTACAACAGACAGGCTGAAAAGAGGAGCTGCAGCAATGTGCAGTATGAGGAAGATATGTTGTTTTTTGAAAATTAAACCATGTAAACCTGTTCTGGTACAACCCCTAATTAAGATTTTAATACCACCCCTTTAATATCCAGAGTGAGGGCTTCCATCTTCTTAACATGGGCTGCAGGTAAACAAGAGGATTTCATGCTAATGTTACTTTTTTTTTAATACTAACGTTACTTGTGCAAGGGGGGCTTTGGTGCTCTTCACCCTTGACCCCAGATTTGGGACACAGAAGTAATTAGTCACTACCAGCTAGAGCTAAATTTGTCTTGTTTCTGTTTGCATTATCAGTGTTACTAGCTGGCATATGTGTATGCGTCATGTTGATTAGCTACAGCAGACAGATGTCTGTCAGCATATATGTATTGAAAAAGGAAATACGATGACAGCTGCATGCATGTTCATCTATAAAGAGTAATTTTGTTGGTTTCCAGCAGGTTGCTTAATTTCTAAATAAGGAAAAGTTCAATATACTGTAAACTATCATGACTTAGTGGCAAAATGTTTTCCACTCTCCTACTTAACACACTCCCTCAGGTGTATTCAGTGTGAAATACACTCCTAGCCAAAACCATTTATGAAATGCTCATTTATGGAGTAGCGTAATGTTTGAAAAAATATACAAATTAAAAAACTGTTGTCCTAACCTCACCAATACATCTAATCTTTCAGAGAAGAATTGCCATAATCAAAAGCTGGTTTCCGGCTATAAGTTTTGGTCACACTATTCCTCCTGAGTGAACTTACGGTACCATTTTACCCGCTTTAAATTCTGTCACTTTTGTACCCGCATAAGCTCCTATGATTTATAGTTTGTAGGAGGCTTTGAAAGGGAGAGGGTTTTTTTGTTGTTTTTTTGCTCTCACAGGTGCACCCAACGGTCAGCAGCTGAAAACACAGACTCTCACAAGCAAGTCCAGCTTTGACAGGACTCAGACCTCAACAAATGTTGCCCCGCGCAGCACTGCAGCCGTGTGCTGAAGCTGTGTCAACTGTGATGGATTTGGCTCGGCTTTGCGCATGATGACGTGATATGGTAGCCTACATAAGAAGAAAGAACAACAATAGGACTGATGATTCTGGGGACAAATAACAAAATACTTTCTGTTTCAAGCCTGAGTATTGTGTTATTACAGGTGAGATGATACGAGACATTGGGCTGTGATCTAATGGTAGCGTAAGTTTAAAAATTACAAGTTGACAGATGTTATGTGTGGGACTATTTCTTGACCAGGCACAGAAATTTCCTGGAGGCTTGTTATTGAGAGGCTGCCAGGAATGAAATATTAGTTATTGAAATTAAGAGGAGCTTCAGACAGAGACAGGCTAGCTGTTTACCTGTTTATGGTCATGCTAAGCTACTCTTTTTTTAAATGGGGGAAGGCTGTTTTCCTAAAATGTCAGAATAATTATTTTAAGCAATTGCAGTACCTTGGCTGACAAATAAAAAGAGCACTACCTGCAGAAACCCAATCCTTTAGTAATGCAACATTGGTCACAATGTTTTCCACGCAGATTAGAAACACCAAGGCAGGGAGATATCACTAAACTCAGAAAGCAAGGAACTTAAAGATTGCAATTTTAATTTACAGAGAGAAATGTGACAGAAGGTAACCAAAGAACTTCAAGTTGTCGATAAAACTGAGGTGAACCACCTACAGCAAATGTTACAAGTACTGGCACAATATTGGCACAAATACTCCCTTATGACGACACCTACAGTATTAGCCCAGTTCTTTTGAAATTGGGAGGGAATTTATCTTTTACTTTCTAAAAACACCTGTCCCGTCAATGACCTACATCAGTCTTGCCAGTGGTACTTTCTGTAAAAGTAAGGTTTTATACTGACTTAGTGGGAGGGTGTATTTTAATAAATGAGAAGCTGTGTATAATAATGTCATTTGGTTAACCCTCAACTACATCCTACTCAGTCAAAGGGGGATTACGTAGCTGCGTGACCCAGCCAGGCGGAGAGGGCTGACACTTTGTGTGTGTTCAGTGATCGGTTTAATGGGGTAGAAACGGTGGCTATGCCTGGAATTCCTCTCAATACGGCCATGACCTCTTCGGACGGGAGGAATTACAAGGATAGTTGTAGAGGACGGGCCATCTTTTTTCACACATTGGGCAGATCCTGCGGTGAGACCTTCAGATGAGCAACATAATAAGGCCACAAAAGAAAATATTTTGTGACTTTTAGGTGCTGCCCTCAACAAATTTTCTGCACATGCAGGCTTACAAAGTTTACAAAACCCCCCCGACTGACTCTAGTCCGACTGCCCCACAAAACAAATATTGAAGATTAGGGGTAAAGGAAAACACTAGCATTTAGTTCTTTGCATCAGGATCTGTATAATTTAGTCCTCTTTGCCAGGAAAGGTTAAATACTTGACCTGAGTGCACAACAGAACTTATAACAGAACATAAATGAATATACTTCATGATTGCATTGAATTTCCAGCATGCATTGTCACAGTAGGAATCAGGAATACGCCTGGCATTAATCTACCACTTTAGCAAAATGGGACCACATGCAGACAAAAGTCAGATATGATATATGAAAAAGTGTGCGCTCCCTTTACACAGCTGACTTTTAATTTACAGCCTACCATCATGAAGTAGGGGACTGAATGGGGAAACTGTGTAAATCTCCTCTGTGAAACTGTGAAATAAACAGCTCTAAAAAGATAATGTGAAAGCCTCGTCATGAATCAGGCTGCACAGTGCACAGCTGTGTGGCCCGGGACATTCCTGCACGCAGTAAGTCACTCACAGAGATGGTGGTAGAACACACACAATGGAAAAGACAGAATTATTCATCATTCTATTCACACTCAAGGGAAATATTTTATGTTTTCACTTACTTTGGAGGTGACGTTGCCCCAAAGGGAACATAGACAGGGCGACTAATGGGGCTAATTTTTTCTCTTATTAATGGCGCACTGAGCCAAAGCAAAGGTCTGCTCACTGTCCACTCAGCACTAGGCTTCCAAAGTTAATTGCTATGCTTTAATTAAATGGACAATGTGCTTTCTTGGAACCCAGACCTAATCAGATCAACTTATTGAATAATGATGACAGGTAATTCTAATTAGAGCTGCACACTAAATCTTATTTCCTGTATGTGATGTCTTGCTATCAAACAATGTTTGCATGGGTGTGATGTATATGTGTGTGTGTTTCATGTTTTTATATCCCAGTGGGGACTTAAACCTGAATGCACACTAACTTGTGCCTAGGGAGTTGTGGGGACAAATATTGAGGCCCCCATAGGTAGAGATTGATTTTTGAGGGTAGAGATGTGGTTTTAGGTTTCAGGATAAGATTGGGGATGGGGGAGGGTTAAGGTTAGGCATGCAGTTGTGATTGTTAAGGTTAGGGTAAGGGGCTAGGAAATGCATTATGTCAATGAGACGTCCCCACGGGGTTATGAATCCATGATTTTTTCCCCCCTTTGTTGTATATGGTGACAGAGTTTATGACCCTGCACCCATTTACGATGAGCCCCTCTTTTTTGTCACTTTGATTATGTAGAGCCTTTGTTGTGTTGTTTGTGTGTTTGTTCCAAAAAAGGGTGATGTTGCTGCTTAACAGTGGTGCAAAGAGACCACGCGTACAAACCACAGTCTATGGTGCCAAATTCAGACACTTTGTATCCCTGATCATATGCCTTCTCACAGCGTTTTAACAGCATTATGACATGACATGTTGCAGTTTTGGTTGCTTCTTTTCTTCATTTTCACCTCTCTGGAGAATGGTTACGCTATCATTTTAAGCTTTTGAACTGTTACAGGACCATAAGACAGGACACACACACACTGAATTCCCATCAGCAGAAACCTGGAGCCCTTACTAGCTATTGTAGTTTAATCCTTTTCAGTGAAGAGACTGTATCACTGTCTTCAATCATGCAAAACTACAGGTGGTAAATGTCAATTCGAGTTTTTGTATCCCTAAACATCAGTTGAAACTGCCTCTCTAATCACCACAGGGTGGCTGTTCAAAATAGGGATTTACAACTGACATTAAAATCAACACAGGTTTCCTGGTTACCAGAAGAACTTAGCCTTACAACCACGTTCTTGTTTTTAAAGCAACATTAGCCCTGTTTATGAGGAATTGTAAGCATGGCTGGAACACGTCCTTGGCCAATCAAACTGTTTGGATAAAAAATACCTGTTGTTTTACAGTTTCCTTTACCTTGCCTTGCTAAAAGAATATACATGCAGAAAATAAAAGACAGACCGGGTGTATTCCCGTGGTCACTGACCCAAATAAAAAGCCATCGTTCATAGGACGAGGACGATTAGGCAGTGCAGACTTACAGGTTAACCTTGAGACCTGACAGAGGCACTGAGGGCCCAGTTAAGATATCTGAGATGCAATATAAACAAATACTGAACAAATTGGACTTCAGGCAACAAATAAATTCTGCAGTTTTTAACAAGGTGGGCTTTATTCTACAGAACAGGCTGTTTGGAAATGGGTGGGAAGTGGTGATTTTAAAACTGTAAAGGTACCAGTAAGCAGGAGCAGATGGGGACACCAGGCAAGCTTCTTGTGGTAAAGCCCTCAATTGCTCTGTGTAAATGTCCAACACGTGGTTTTATTATTCGGCTGTCTTTACTGTTCCCTGTAAATTTGGAATTGTGAAGGTCGTCATCACGGTAAAATGCAGAATGCAAGTACCAAGGAGATGGTGTCATGAACAAACAATGATTTGAACAAGAGGGGATGAATTAAAAGCATTCAATCTCATTACTTTAATCAAAACCATCTGATGACCAACAGTCGGTCCACTGCAGAGAGGGCTGAAGAGGGAACTGTTGGTTGTTGAAAGCCGACAGTGGAGGTCTGTAACACAGTGTAATTGTCTTTCTAACTCTCTACCTTTGAAGTGAGAAAGGCAAGAAAAAACATGAAAACTTCCCTGAGTACTTTTACACTGTAAGACACCATCAAGTCAAATCAAGAGGTACACAACTTGTTAGTCTATTCAGGCATTGACCAATGCAAAAATGCAGTAGGTAAATTAGAGTACAAGATTAGTCTTAATTATCATTAATCAGTTAATTATTGTAGAATGCACTAATGATGTTCTAAATCTGTTCTGTAACGTGATTGGTGTGCTGTAACTGTATATAATGCTACAAACTGCATAAGATAATGTGTTGAACAAATACATATTATGATCAGTTTGTTACTTGGGCACCATTTATGTGTGTTAGCATATAGTATGTAATGTATGATGTAGACACTGCACATCAAATGTCTTTGCACGTCCCTGGTTTTGGTTTGTTAAATACTGAATTTGCCTCTAAGGTTTATTGATATTGTTTTGAAAATTGGTTGCTATAATAATATGTTCTCTGTTTTTGGTAAAGATTTCCTGTGGGACTAAAAATACGGGACAAATATAAGGACTTTTCCATATCATTTTCCTTATCTACAAAATGAATGTAAAATATATGGCTATCTGCAACAGTTATAATGTTGCTATAATTTCTTTATTTTTTGTCTTGCACTGTTAGGCACGCTGTCTCTTCAGTGGTAAAATTCAGTAGAGATTTAGAGAATTAATGCTCCGTGGCAATTCAGCAGCAGTTGCACTCATTATACTTGTAGCTTTAGCTAAAATTCATCAAAATATGAGCCTGGTAACAAGATACCTCAAATGCCCTTCCACTCTAATTACAAGGGTGTTGTTGGCTCCTTATTTTATTTGCAACACGCAATATTTGCCTTACAAGAATGATTCGGATAGCAGAGAAATGGAGAAAATAAGGGATTTTCCATTTCTGTCATACTGAGAGAGCATTCTCACATGAGCAGTGATGTTAATAACGTAAACATCACAGAAAAGGCTGTTTTTGAGAGTTTAGCACCTCTTATGAGAAACAGCCAGCTCTGTGTGTGTGTGTGTGTGTGTGTGTGTGTGTGTGTGTGTGTGTGTGTGTGTGTGTGTGTGTGTGTGTGTGTGTCTCTGAATGAATAGGCACATCTGTGTGGTCTGTGTCCTTGTGCAACCTGACGTTCACCTCCCACCGTGATATAGAGCAAAGGCAGAAAAGGGGTTGATAAGGAACAAAGGGGTTAATAGGATCTGGAACAGGCTCTTTCAGGTCTGTAGGAACATAGTCATGAAAACAGACTCAAAGTATGTCACATTAAGTGCCTAATTTAGCCAATTTAAATTTAGCTTTTTATCATTGGCCTCTCTGTGTAATGCATTATTGTGTGACAGAAACATCATCCCTTGTCTGGTACCGTGACTGATCTGAGACTTCTGTGAAGAACCTACTGCAGATATCAAATAATGTGTGATTCTTTGTTTTCTCTTTCTTTTTACAAATCAATGTATATCACTTTGGAAACATGTTTAACTTGAAATGTTTCCCGTAACATCATTGTCACATAATCATCTGACATCCAATATTTTATTTATTTCCCTTGGAAGGCAAGCCAGGGGAAATAAGCAAACTGTAAAAGCTGAGGACAACAGCTTGGCAGAGTAAAACGCATGTCTCATACTGCAGTGATTAAAAACATAGAGCTACAGTACACAGTGTATCAATACTGATCAATCTGTTGTTCAGTGTTATCATTCCTCTGTGTCTTTTCTTTTCTTTCACTGTTAATAGAACACACCTGTATTATAAGAATAATTGCGGGTACATTACTGTACTGCATAAAAATCTGCTCCCTGGAAATTTGATACTAAAGTTATGTTTAAAGTAGCATGTAGATCTTGTTTTAAGGAACAGCTTTGTAGTGTCAAGTGTGGTATGTAGTAACTTCATTTTTCACTTTTCTCCACAAGATGAACTGTTACCTTAGCTTGTAACCCAAAGGCCATTAACTGACATTTTAAAACTGTAATGATCTGAATGGACAAATTAGGTGAGTAAAGTGAATGCATTCCTCTTCTTGAACAAATACTGTCATGATTCCTAAGAGCAAGACACTGTCTGAAATGGAAATGCTTCGCGGGAAGAATTTTATAATTCTTTTTTTAGTTTGTTTAGTATTAAGGCCTTACATGAATAAAAGTAATACCACAATGTCATAATGCTCCATTGCAAGCTCTTTCTTCACTCAGAATTTATTAAACAATTATTATTATTTAAAGGAAACAGAGTACATGTTCTTCTTATGAAAACCCAAGGAAAATCATTGACACTTGCTGATTTTGACATCAGAGTAACTCATAATGTTCAAATAATAATAACAACAATAATCTGGATCGATTTATGGTCCCAGTCCCAGTTTTCTGTTCTTTTTTATTCCTTTTATGATAAAGAATCTAGAAAATAAGGCTCCAGCTCATGAAATGTGGTCATCAAATGATCTGAAATTCTCCAGGGTTGATACACCACTAATAGCACCCTTTCACAGCATCCTTCAAAAGTTCAAAAATGGGTTTCATGCAGAAGGGCCTGTCAGAAAACACAACAACAGAGATAGTTTGAACAGAAACGAGCCTCATGTGTTTTTGCTTAACGTTGCAGGGCCCATTGTTTACACGGAGAAGAGAGAGGCACACTGAGTCCAGCTGCTCTGGAATATTTGGGCCTTGCAGTCTTTAACACATCTTCATTGTAGCTTTCACCACTCCTCCCCTGCAGCTGCAGTTGTGCACCATGCTGTCCTACTGAATGCAAAGCAGAGACAGTTTGTTGTGATGAAGATATGTGTATGAATATACAATGTATAGTGGAACACCTGTTGCATTTGCATTTTGACATTTTTAGTTTCTTTCATCACCTGTCATCACTAAAAGTGTTGGTTTATAGTGGCAGGTAAATCCTACTCTTTGTCACACTTTTATTTGAAGAAAAACATTAAAAAATATTGCCTTTTTTATAGACATGTGAAAGCTTTATAATCTGATTCCATACTGTTCATTAAAGAATATACAATCAATGTGATATAAGTGGTAAGGATGCAGTAATGTAAGAAGAAAATATATTAATGGAATTATAAGGAGAGTCAGAAATGGGGAGGATTGTATATTTTTTGCTTTTGCAGAAGAGAACACGGTAGGGTCTTCCTCTTTCCTCATCCCAGATAATGTTTTAATCTAAAACAAATCAGACTACAACATAATCTGATCCAAATCACATTTATATTTAATATTTATAATAAGGGTGGGGCAAAAAAGTTACAGGGTTAACTGTTTATTTACTAGCTTTTGGTTATAATAGAGTAGATGAAATTATATATAAAGAAGACAAACCATTGTGTTATGTTTGCCATAACTTTGGCAAACATGCTTAATTCTACTATTAAGCAATTTGGCGGCTGTGGTTTTAAATTGAAGTATACCATTTTAAATCACTTTATTATTAGTTATTATTGGTTAAACAAATGGTATCAATGAAATATGTGTTTCACCCCCCCCCCCCCCAGAAATACTTTTTGTACAGTCCCTAATGCCTTTATGATATTAATTTTGTAGACATTGTAAGGTTGAGTTGGCCTTTAAAAAACGTAACATGTTTATATGTTTTCTCTGGCTGTCTCTCACTTACACACAGCAAGCAACCTGAACAATGTCCCTGTCTTCCTTGATCCAGCATCCATTTGATCCGGTGCAGACAGACTCGAGACCTCTGACCGAGCTGCAATTTCAGGGCTCTGAGCAACCTGAGCCGGAGGGGGTTAAAGTTCTGAGCTGGCACAAGGGGGTGTGAAAGCTGGTCTTATCGTGACGGAGCATTCATTAATCATGGTCACAGAACGTACTAATAAAGGCAAAGAGGCAGATTTGATCTCAGCTATGGTTCTCTGATCCTCCACCAGGTCTGTAGTGGGCTCCAGATGTGAGGGCTGACAGTGGAATCACACACACACACATGCTGGTCCATGCACACACATTGTTTTTGCACGTAACATTCACATGCATTCATGCACTCAAGGGATTGTAAAATCATGTGCAGGATTTTGCCTTCAAAGAGCAGAAAGGCAGGGTGTGTTTGTTTTGACACAATGTACAGATGTGGCCTTCTCGTCAGTGTGTGTGTGTGTGTGTGTGTGTGTGTGTGCGTGTGTCAACAGCAAAGTCATGTTTTCCAGGTTTACTGTTATTTAGCTCAGTTACAGTTTCAGATGCTTTATGCTCAGAGATCCACAAGAGGGCAATATTCAAGCAGTTTTATTAGGAATCATGGTGACCGTTTCATAGTTGTCCCTGTCTAGCCAGAAAATCTAATGACATTATAAAGCACTCAAATTGCTGTATAAAGAAAATAAAATACTGTAAAAAGTTTTGTTTGTTTGATTATTTAAGATACACACTTTATATATAGAAAGGATCAAGCTGTGTCTGTGGACAGATCTGTGTAGTATTATAAGTAGGTTATCATATTTTTAATATTTTATTTGACCCTGTGAGAGCACACGATGTTAGATGATGGACTCCACAGCTGTTCCTAATTGCTCCTCATTGCTTTGCCTTGGAACATATTCTAGCAACCGGCCACCTAAAAGGTTAAAATTGTTAAAGTTGTTTTATTGTCCTAAGGATAGTTTTATTCAACAACTGGATATATCCAAGTGTTTTCCTTGGTAAACTACCAAGATGTGTGTCATAAACAATTGAGGTCCAGTCCAGTGACTCAACAATGAGAATCACTGTAGACTGTGTTCATTTGTGCCAGGAGAGTCAAGTTAAACTGTAAACATTGTCAGATGTAATATAAAGTACTGAACAAAGTAATAAGTAATACTGTTGTATGAATGGGCTCTGCAGCTCGATGGGTAACAAATCAATTACAAATTTCAAGTAAGACCTACTATCCTTTCAAGCCCACACAAATATTTAATAATTAATAATACTTAAACAGATATTTAAAATTTCTAGCCAGCACTCAGAGGTCATTATGATCTATCAACACCACGGCAGCTTGAACTGTCTGATATGAAAATCTGTACGTGCCTAAAGTGTTTTGGGCTTTTTTTCCTAAGCTTCTGGCAAAGCTTAAGAAAACTTCTATCTTCATTTATATAGTATTCTGTTTGAGATTGCAATTTTCTAAATGAGGTCTTCTAAAAGTGCACTTACCATTTGTGTAAACTACACCGGGATGACAGTAGAGGTTACTGACAGCCTGTGCACTCCTATTGATCTGGGTGCCGAGTAGAAGCAGAGCACAGTCAATATATGTGACCAAGATGGGGTGAGACACAGAGAGGTGAATCAGCCGGTAGGTAGACAACAGCAGTGAGGTAATATTCACAACTATGCTAAGATGTGAATTGGGAAAATGCTGATGTTAAGCAGGTATAGTCATCTTCTTAGTTTAGCGTGATACCATGCTAACATTTTGCTAATTAGCACTAAAAACAAAGTACAGCTGAGTTTAATGTGAATATCCTTGTTCGAAATATTGGACTTAATTTACATTCTGATGTGATGATGGCTCTGGATGAAAAGTCAAGGGATCACCAAAGTCTTTAGGAATCATCTTGTGGGAACCTGTACTATCATTCATGAGAAAGCTAATACTGCGCCAGTTCATAACAGAAGTTATCTCATTGCATTTTTCATATAAAGCAGGTCTAGAGCGTACACTTTGTAATACTGTTTACAGAGACCCAACATTTCCCACTGTGAGTAAGCAATTGGCCACAGTGGCAAGGAAAAACTCCCTTTTAACAGTCAGAAACCTCAAGCAGAACCATGACTGAGAGTAATAATACAAATAGCAATAAAATAATAGTAGTAATGATAGTAATTAAAATCATAGTAATAATAATAGGACTTATGATAATATTTGTGGCAGCAAGTGTCATGGGGATATGGGGGCAGCAGACTCCAGACTCCACAGCTCCAGAGCTGGAAACACCTGCAGAAAGCAACAGAAGGAGAGAGATGAGGGTCGTGAAAGCACAAAACTATGGGAGAGAGTAGAAGTTGAGTTAATAACATGCACTAATGGCATACAAATGCATACAGATAGAGAGGGAGAAGAGGACAGAGGAGCTCAGTGCATTATGAGAAGTCTCCCAGCAGTCCAGATCTATAACGGCATAACTAAAGGATGGTTCAAGGTTTACCTGATCTAGCACTAACTCAGTAGTGAATACAAGTGATGAAGCAGTGTGTGGGAAGTTGTTGTGAGGAACTTTTTCCTGTGTTCTCAGCGAAGACACTGAAAGTTTTTAATCTTTTTGTCATGGCATCACTGAAAAACAGTTGGTTTGAGCACGTAGGTGGTACGCCTGAGCATCCAATTTAGCATGGTGGAGGACATGTCCTCTCTACCCCAGAACAGAAAGGCCCTGCTGTCTCCTCAGATGAAAGCAGGTGCACAGTGACAGGCAGTAAATGTCAGACCGTGGGTCTAGTGAAGGCAGCCGAGACAGCGCAAAACTAAAGGAGTGAGTCACGGCTGCATCCTGCAGTGCAGTGTGGACGATGTTAGAACGCAGTAAGGCTGAAGATCTTTGGTTCCCAAGTCATTAGCCAGATTCGATGGTTAACAATGACACTTTCTGTGCTGATGTTCCATGGTTTATAAACCCCACACGATATTTTGCCCACACACGCCATCAGTGATGTCTGTACCCCCACACAAATAAGAAGAGTCAGAGAGGTGAAGAGAGAGGTAGACAAGCCTGCACGTGTGGATCAATAGTGCCAAAACGCAGTCGACAGTCAGACCAGTGGAGGGTTGTTAAGGGACTGAGAGTCATGGACTGCTGCTTACTGGAGTGGACCAGGTTTTATTTTTCTGTCTTTGTGTGGCAGAGAATAAAGTGTCCAGCCCATTCAGTGTCCAGTTTAATTTGACATAATTGACTTCTCACAGTAGAGAACGTGAAACATTATGTTGTGGTTCACTGTGTAGAATTATGCAGCACAACAAAATAACTGCTTGTGCAGCTGTTTCCTTAAATCAAGAGCAACTTTTGCATTGCAGGTTGTGAAAAAACACTCTGACATGTGATATCATAATCAGCCTATCAAAAATGCTCCTAAACCATGCATTCTGCAGTCAACTATGTTAATAGTCATTAATAAAAGAGTTTATCACATTATAATAAGCTACAGCAAAAGTTAGCAAGTCATCTGACACAAAATTATAGCCAGAGATGTGTTTCACAACCTGGTAATTCTAGTTCCATAAAACTATCAGTGGCACCAGAAAATAGTCCTTTAGTGTGCAGAAATACAAATACACATTGCACATGCATATGGGTTGCGTTTTCACTTTTTATAAGATCCTCTTTTCCTTATTTTCTCGTCTCTCTCACTCACACACTTTGATATTTTTGGGAACAGTGCAAACTGTTCTATGTCTCAGCATATGATCCAGGGAATCCCATATTCTCCTCTAAGCTGCTTTGATGCATCTTTGTAACAGTGGCAGAGTCACTGCAGGCCCACACAGAGAGAAGATTACACTGTGGATAAATCAACAAAATCTCATTTACTTAGCCTCCCCCAGGAGAGGAGGGCAGATTGGAGGACTGAAGAAAGAGAGGCATGTCTGTGTCAAATGCTTTACAGACTCATGCCAGGAATTTTATTTTATATCCTTTACACTAAACAGGATGTGGAGTATTTTGTGCTTTCATGTGTAAAGGATTTATTTCCAAGCACCACAGAAGCATCTGGGGAAAATATTTGCTCAGATCCACTTCAGTCAGGATTGTGAAATTACAGATAAATCCCTATATCCTATATAGAGGAATACATATTTGTTTTACAGTGAGCATGTATTAAGCTTATACTTTAGGTGGTAGAAAATCGCATCTGGGTGAAGGGAAAAACAAACCAATACATTCTTGCATTGCGTAATATAACTTACAAATAAATACAATTCAATAAAACAACATTCAAATGAAACTATTCTTAACACTGGACCCTCTGGAGTGGCCTCAAGCAAATCTGGAGCTTTTCTGGACCTCACCTGGGCAGGAGATGATGGTTCATGCCAGTACAAGGTGTATAAGGAAAGGAGCCATGAATTTGTTGTAAAGGGGACGTAAAGGGACGAATGAGAAGCATGACTTGATATGATGAGAGTAATTACGTGCAAGAATGGGTTTTCCATCCAACCGGGCCCATGAGATACAAATATCCACATTTTACACATTGTGATGGTTTTCCAACTCACAAGGGCATAACTTTTTGTGTGGGCGTGTGCATTAGCGTGTACTGTACTATGTACGTGTATGTGGTAGTATTAACATTTGTGTGGTGATCTGATATGACATAAGATCACCCTAGGAGATATCCTATGGATATTTATAAGTAATCAGAGGGATGTCACCCTCTCTGAACAGGAAATGATGACTACAAGATTTGGTCATGAAGCATATATTTGCTACAGCATCTCTGTCAGGACGAGATCATTTGAATGCAGGCAGTGTGACAAATCCACATGGGAAGGCCAAGGAAAAGTTATTAAGGCATTAAAACTGAATTTTTATTGTGCTGTACCAGTAATCAGAGCACTGAGTCAGAGCAGTTTAGTTTAAATCATACATTTGGGTTTTATTGACTTTTATTTTACTGAGTGCAAGGCATTCATTCAGCTGAGAAGAACAAAATGTCCCCATAAAATCACCATGATAGCTGTCATAACATCTGAGGACTTTAGCTATTCACTGTCTCTGGAGCAGCACCAACATTTGTCCCTTAGTGACACTATCATCATAGTCTGCTGTTCAGTTATTTAAATGATGATACTGGTGGTGCTCCATATTTTAATATGTCATGTATTTAGTGGTATACAAACTGTGCATGCTTTCCATTATTGCTGAAAAATAGTCAGAGGTTTTTTTCTTTTAGCCATACCAGCTGCATCCCTTTATGCATGGCAATGTCAGTTTGTGGGCCTGTCTGACAGTCCACCATTTTTTCCAGACTGAAATATCACGTGGGTTGCCATTAATGTTTGTACGTACATTTATGTTCACCAGAGAGGAATAATGTCAAATGACATTAGTGATCTACTGACTTTGTGATTTTTAGTGAAATATAGCATGCTAACACACTAAACTGAAATAGTGAACATGAAAACATTCTACCTGCTAAATATCACCAGCATTGTCATTGTGAACATGTTTGCGTGATGATGTTAGCATTTAGCTCAAAGCACCAAGTGCCTCTGTATTGGCCAGTCAGTGCAGTTACTAGCATGGCTGGTAGGTGTTTTCAGACAGTGAGCGATTATCTGTTTTTGAATAGGCGGCAGCAGGGCGTAACACCACTGTCCATGCTACCTCCTATGCAAGTCACTAGTACCATACATCACAGGCTGCTGCTATCCACCTGCCAAAATTATAACATGATAAACGTATTAAACTCTTTTATTACCTACCTTACCTTAATCTCATTACACAGCTAAACAGAGCAGATATATTTAATGGAGGAAATGGACATGAGGAAAAAATATGAAACGATTAATCATTACTGTACATACTGCAAAACTTTGAAGCTAATTCTGCTCCAAAGCTGTTTGTTCACTGATGGTAAAGTGGAGTCAGGGAAGATTTGCTCCTGTATCGTTTCCCAAAAACTCCACATACGGGGGCAAATAGCCATGTCAGGATCAGAATTAGAATCACAAGCAGTTTTATTTGCTAGGTATGTGTAAACATACAAGGAATTTGACTCAGGCTAGCTCACAATGTGCTTACTTATACAATAATACAATAATAAAATTACATCAGACACAGGCTACAGTATAGAGAACACATATGTCCACACTATAAACAAAAACAATATAGACAGATTGAGACAATAGTGGAATGAGCAGAGTGCAAAGGATGCAGGAGTAAATTATTATTATTATTATTATTATTATTATTATTATTATTATTATTATTATTATTATTATTATTATTATTATTATTGGTACACATGCATGCATGTACAAAGTGCGATGGAGCATAGTGCATAGTAAAGGATGCTGGAATACATAAGTATTATGTGCAGGTGTTATGTACTTGAGGTAGGTGGATTTGGTATACAGTACATACAATATGACAATATGAACAGTATGAAAAGCTCTGAAATAGAGAACGAAAGAATGATGAATAAATAATAAGTGGTAACCAGTAAACAGGAGGCTGATTAGAGGCAGGAATTATTCCTCACACTGTGAGTCCGTTGTAGTCTGCTCCTGTCCTTTTTGGTGGCAGATCCAAACCAGACAGTGATGTAGGTGCAGAGAACAGATTGGATGATAGCTGTGTAAAAGTGGATTAACAGGTACTAGGTGGGCTGAGCTTCCTGAGCTGGCGCAGGAAGTACATCCTCTGCTGGGCCTTCTTGATGATGGAGTCAGTGTTGGGCTCCCACTTTAGGTCCTGGGATATAGCGGATCCCAGAAACCTGAAGGATTCCACAGCAGCCAC
>JAPMOB010250069.1:0-12130 GCA_029875015.1 Lepomis gibbosus | reverse complement strand
CGGATCCGTGTGGACGAAACGCCAATACGATAAAAAATGTATGCGTATACGGCGAAACGCGTCTTCGTGTGGACGGGCCCCAAGAGAGGTTTGGGAAACACTGCTCTAGAAAATCCAACAGTTGTTGCTGTCAAGAGGGACTGTTCCATCAGTAGAAAGTAGTGGTAGTAAAAGCATTGAAACAACGAGCTCTGTGGATTATTCATTGTAAATAGGACTTCAACCACCATTCTGTTCATCTATATTGTAAGGGAGCAAAAAAATCTAGCATGTAAAACTAAAACTTAGCATAAAGTGAGGCATCACTAGAGATAAATGAGAAGCAATAGGCCTGATACAAGAACATTTTCGTATTATTATCTCCTCTTTCTCATACTTTTTTCAGATTGTCAACATAATTGTGTAGTGTAATTTATTGAGGATTTTCAAACTCAAAATTGCCACAAAATAATAAAATATATAATCTATTAGTAAAAAAAGTAGGTTGGCAAAACAGCAGACTAATTGCACATGACTGGATCAGGTATAAAAATATGAGAAATTTGATGAAGTTCTCCTAAATCACTCTTACAAGCACTTAAGGACACATCTGTTGGTAGGAATGGTTGTTGCATGAGGCCCATTGTCTTTTAGCAGTTTGGCTGAGCTGGTCAATTTGTCAAGCCAAATCAAATACTGCTTGTCATATCTCAACTTAATGCAGCAACTGCATCAGAATCTCTTGGCATGTCAGTTTTATCTTGTATGAACGCAGCAGGTTGAAACGCAGAGAGTAATGTGCAGGCCTGTGTACCCATATAGCTCTGAGTGCACTCTTCTAAAGTCATATTCTCATCCGGTTCAGTATAAACAGATGCAGTATGGTGTGTGTTTTCCTCCTCTGAACTCCACAGGATGGCAACATAGCACTACATTATTAGTGTAACCTTGATGTGGTGGCTCATAAATGATTTGGAATGGGAAATTATTTTCTAACACCAGTTTGGTTCTGTGCTGGAGCAGTGAGATAATGATTCCATTGCATCTTAATAAATGGATTTGAGTGAGTGTGTTTCATTTCCAGGTTATGGCAGGGAAAGAGAGATATGGCTCGCTGAAAGCTTGCTGCGAATGCCTAAAAATATTAATGAACACAAGCAAAATATGAGGGGAGACAAGAGCAAGTGGTCATGGTCTGAATAGGCTAATTTTCAATCATTTGAACTTTAAAGAATTTGTATAAACTCTACTGATAACAACCCTCATGTCATGCATGTAAATGGTGTATATTTTATTCAGAGTTGTCCAAAGATAATCAAAATCGATGTGAATATAAGCAATCGCAAAAGAAACAGTGTGACCTGGTTTCCCCCCATTCATCTGTAGTTCAACTCACACCTGTTTAAAATATCTTCATCCATTTGAAAAAAGAAAAACATATCAAACTTTTACAAAATTGTTTGAGAGCCGAAAATGAGTGGAGTTCTGGGAAGTAAAATTGTATTGCACCATATCATTTACATTAAAATGTTTAAGAGGAAATATTGTTAAGGGCATTCACTATCATTCTGTTTGAATGTTTTTTAAAACAGTTTTGGACACAGTGTGTGAAAAATTTACTGCAAATATATTGTGTTTTGTAGGTGGTGAAGTAGTAATGAGAAAAGAGTTCAAGGATTTTGAAGAAAGTCTTCATTGAATGCATTTTGTGTGAAAGGAATGAAAAATGATTCACAGTTTGGTCCCCATACACTTCTGTTTCCCTGACTGTGTGAAGAATTTTGACAACGTGACTTCAGTTTTGACCAATGCAGGTTAGGAATTGAAAAAAACAAACTGTTAAAAATGAAATAGTTAAAAATGAATAGGTAAGGTGCCTTTTTTTTATCCTGAACATCTATGAAAGGGGACACTGACAGGCGACCATTGAGGAGCGAGATTTGTATTAAATGTTGTGATCTTTGATGCAGAGAAGATGCATTTTGGGTTTTTTTGGGACTAATCTGTGTGTTTTAACTCTCTTGAATTGAGCTCCCCTGGAAGCAGCAGAATGTTGAGTTTGGGGGAGATCTCACAAAACTGATAAATAACTATTAGCATTTCTGGAGGACAGAATAAAAGTTACAGTTTGAGAGAGAGAGAGAACATGTCAGAAAGAGTAAGAGAAAGCAAACACTCCCAAATCAATCCAATTATTCCTGCATTGTTAGTTAGTTTATCAGGACGGCCTTCCCTTTCTCAGCAGGCATCATTCTTCTTGCTTTCCATTTTCCTCCAAATAATATTTTTATTCCATACCAACAGGCAACGTCTGTCATTTTAGTCAACTTCTAATTAACCTCAGACAAGGGCGTCTCTTTGTGTTGAAAAGTGGTGGGGACACAAGGGCTCAGATTAGTGGCGTGATGATATATTTGGGTCATGAGACGTGACAATGCACGAAAACAAGACAAGAATATTTTTAGCACTATTTAGATAAAATATTTGATGCTGAAATATATGTGTGGAGGGTTTTGAGCATTTAACTGGTAATTTTCTGCATTCTGGAGACATTTTCTGCTCCAATTTACGGTGGAAATGTCTTTTTTTATGAGGGAAAACTATATGGTGTTGCATGGTTTGTTATTGTGCAAATAAACCTTTTCTCAAAGTATTTTTATTTTGTTAGATAGCTAGTTAACATTTTTTGGTTCGAGCCATTTTTCAGAACATTTTTGACAAAATCTTTTAAAAAGGGATGTGGATAAAATCAGCCATTTCAAAATGTGGCAGGGACATGTTCCCAGCATCCCCAGTACAAAGGACCCCTATGACCTCAGACCAATAATTTGTCCTTGAATTGAAAGTCAACGACATGGCTTTTTCCACATCATTGATAAAAAAATGCCATTTATTTACAAAACCTTAATTTCTGTATTTCAGCATTCAAAATGGTCCTACAACAGTCCAAATGCTGTTTCAGAGGCTGTTCCTTCATGACTGGAGGAAAATTTTGGGTCTGCAAAAATACTTCCTGATGATTCCTGGTCATTAGCAGGTCTGATTTACAAAAGAGAAAAGAAAAACAATGGCCTCAATAACAATTTTTTAAGCCTACTTTTGCAGACAGTAAACAGTCCCCATTTTTTTTGTTGTTGTTAAAGCTGGGGTAGGCAATGTCGCCTACCACAGCCTCTCTTAAAAGCTACAACCCTAAAACACATGTTCATGCCCAGTGAGTGCATGTGCAGAGTGCGCACAGGTAGGCATGTAGGTAGGTAGATCAGCTAGTCAGACCAAACAAAATGAATGGCTGTGTTTATTACCGTCCTGTGACAGCTACATATACTGGTTTTCATATTTTTGTGTCAGAGCGTTTGATTTATTAAGTGCTGTCAGGATCTAAAGAGAATTCCAACAAATATCACAAAACTGCTTCTAAAATAAATTGCCCCTACGAGCTTTAATTACAACAGAATAATTACAAAATTTGCACTGTGAGGTTTGTGCTGGCTAGCTGTGATAACTGAACAAGTAGGTTTTCATATCTGTGCGTCTCTGCTCTGTTTGCCATTTGAATCCGTTGTAATACCGCCTGTTAATCTGCTCTCTGTGTCATTATGCCTTTCTGTCTTCATTCTTGCTGCCGTCTTGGATGAGTTTTGGACAACAAAATGCAAACAAGACTTTTGCATAATTGATATTTCATGGTTTGGCACTTAATGAATATCTCAGCAACACAGCTGACCCGCGTACGCTCATGTGCACACTCACACAGCAGGACATTCCTTCAGAGAAGAGCTGATAAGGACAGAGGGGCTGGAGTTTTGGGGAAACAACACTGAAAAAGACACACAATGGCACATGTGCTCTCAAACAGCTTACAAACCTTTATTGTTCTTATTTGGCTACTTATATGGGGGCTGTAATGTTAATTTCAAAGAGACGCCAACATCTGTTATAGTGACACACAATATTACATATTTTACTGCTTTAATATTGCTATAAGGTAGAAGGTTGATTTATTTGTCACGATACAACAGGTTGTAGAGTGAAACTGAGTTTGTATCTCCCTTCTGCTATTTAGCAGACAATAGACATATAAAAGCAATTATAAAAATGGTGAACAGATAACATGATGGCCTTACTCTCAGGTCAAATCAATACAGATGCAGTGAATGAATACTTATTAAAGAGTGTGCAATCTTTCCTTGCATTACTGGAGTGTCACTGTAACCAGTGAGAATATGCTCTACTGAACCCTGTATATAATAAGAGAGAGAGAACAAAAATGACCAGTGGAACTCTGCAGGCAACAAGAACACAAGAAGGACACGGAGGAAAGAGATGAGCCGGGAGAGAGAAAAGAAGGTCAGTGACAGTGTGCGTTTCCTTTTTTTCCCTTCTATTTTATTTATCAAGAGTGCACTGAGATCCATGCTCAATTGTAGAACAGCTCCGCTTCACATTCTCACACTTCCATGCGTTCACACTGGGAGCTGCCCAGTATAACCACAGTGTTCTGCTTGTACTACGGGCCACTGAGCAGACCTCAGGGCTCACAGGCAGACTGAGAGAGTGTTGGCACAGTAGTTGAGCGAGGGGGGAAGTAGTTCTTGATCATATCGCAGCCCAGTGACCACTCCACCTCTGGCTTAAGATTGTATTTGTTTCAAGGCTTCCTCTAAGGACTTAGGTTGAACATACAAAGAAGGTGTAGCAAAGTGGGGAGTGTTATTATCGAGTGGTAAGAAGGAGGCAAGAAGTTGGCTTAATCAGTGGCGCAAACAATGAACAACAGTATCACAACATATCTGGGCCGACTTGTGGTGTGGAAAGCTCACTTTTAGTAGAGTTCGTGGCTGAGTCCTTACTGCAGCCCAGTATTTTCCATGTTAAATATTTACCTCTGAAGTTAAGAAACCATCTTTTTTAACATTCTTTTTATTTAAGTTATTGAGTGTTATAGCAGAAAGAAAAGGAAAAAAACCAAATCAACTACAAGAAAAAAAGGAAATATTTAAAATAGTAGTGGAGGAGTGCAGATTCGCCTGGATATGTTTCTAACAATCCAGGCCTTCAATGTTTTAAGAAATCTCTGAGGTTTACCTTTTCAGTATGTGTGATCCTTTCTAATGGCATGCAATAGTTGAGTTAATTCAGCCATTGTGAGGTTCCACAGTAGACCATTAACACACAAAGGCCAGCTCAAAGAAATAAGCTAGGAGTTAAACTACAGATTGGAGTAGTCTCGCAGAGGGATAAGCTAAAGTCCATATTGCCATCTTTGTATAGTCACAGTATCAGGTCTTTAATATAGAAAAAGTCCCCGACCAGCTGCAGATGGAAAAAACAGCCTTAGGGAGGGGAGTGTCTGAAACAGTTCGTGGGGAGGAAAGGCCACAAGCTTTCCCGCACGACTTAGGGTCCTGGAGGGGGACAGGTCCTAGAGGGATGGTAGATTTCAGCCAATAACCTTCTCCAGAGTGCATGTCAAAGTGTCCTTGGGCACCCCGAATTGCCCCTGATGGCTGTTCCATCAGTGCGTGAATGTCAGTTTCCGTATGAGCACTTTGGCTCAGTGCATGAATGTGTGTGAATGTGAAGTAGTGTAAGCGCTTTGAGTGGTAAAGTACAGACCATTTACCTTTACCATCTTCTGATGGCTACTTCCTGCAGGATAATGCACCATGTCACAAAGGTCAAATCATTTCAAACTGGTTTCTTGAACATGACAATAAGTTCACTGTACTCCAGTGGCCTCCACAGTCACCAGATCTCAATCCAATAGAGCACCTTTGGGAGATCTGCATCATGGATGTGCAGCCAACATCTGCAGCAACTGTGTGATGCTGTAATTTCAGTATGGACCAAAGCCTCCAACACCAATGTTTCCAGCACCATGTTGAAAGTCTGCCACTAAGAATTAAGGCAGTTCTGAAGACAAAGGGGGGTCCAACCCAGTGCTAGCTTGGTGTACCAAATAAAATAGCCAGTGAGTGTAGGCCACGCTCATTTATTTTTCCCCAAATGTGTGAAACCTAGTTTTTCAAACTCTTCCTAGGCAGTGAGTCCAATCTGCTCAAAAATGTAGACATAAATTGATGACGCAAAATCTGTCTGTCTGATGAAAACGAAACGTGGGTCTGTAATTTCCGGTGCCACAATGAGGTTCTGTGTAAATTATGGCATCAATCAGCCAGTAGATAGTTATTTTGTTTCAAAATCATAAAATTGTTAAAATGATTTTTTCATAACTAATGTTTCTAAACTGAATGTTTTCCAATGTTTCTGTTGTTTTCCATCTTTGACTTCGACAAGCAGTGAGACTGCAGGCCTGACTTGCATCAGCTCTGCAGGCTTGCTTTGGGGGCACCCCATTAAAACCTGCTTGCCGGTCTAATTTAAAAAATATGCATTTGCAATTTTTAAAGATTTACGTCTTCAGTAGGAACAAACAGATTTGGGACTTGGAGCCACAGATATAGTAGGGAAGTCGGTAAATATTGAGTGACAGAATGACTATTGGTGGTGACAAAAAAGGAAAACACCTACCAGGTTCCATTGACTAATCAAATCTAACTCTGACCTTGACCAATATTGCTGAATTATCCCTTACTTAATTGTACCATTAAATATGAATAAGTGACAAACAAGGGAAAAGAGCTCATCATATTTTGTTGATATTGTTGCAAAATTCTATTCGTGATGGAGTGACGTAAGGGTCACTCCATCAATGAGAGAATCGCATTTAATTTACATCCTTTCAAGCATTTATTCCTATCCAAGTGTCACTCATTAGCAGCATATTTGTAGGCAGAATACCAAAGGGGGTCAAATATAAATTGGAGAATGACCTCTTTGTGTGTTGCTGAAAGGAGACCTATTATACTCCTTTTCCAGTAGTTCTGTGACTCCTGTATGATAGCTTCGCATGATCTTATACAGACTCTTCAGGTAGGCATTAATTTCAGTCTCTGTCTGAAACAAGCTGTAGATGCTCCTGTCTCTTTAAGCCCCCTGCCTCTCAAAGCCCACTGTCCTCTGATTGGTCAAGATGTTACCAGGCTGATGTTGTCGCTGGGCAGTACTGGCAGAGTGAGTGTTGCTGTGCAAAGCACATGACCACATCTGAAACTACGGCTCTGTGTAGCTCCGTGTGTCGCAGAACAGAGCCATTGGTAGAAAAAGCAGTTGAAAACAGAGCGTTGAACTTGATGTAGCTGTAAAATAATATATTCTAAAAATTATTCTATTTCCTACATGTAAGTGCAAAACAACTTCAGCACGACACAAATCACTACTGTTCACAATCATTGTGATAAGCCAAAGGCCATGAAGGGAGTTGTGTGCAAACAAGATTCAAAAGGTTCAATCAGCAATAAAGTAAAACCAAGGACCCCTGCAGACCAAGTCAGACAGATCTGATGGCCACCGAGCAGGATCAGATGGTGATGAGTCAGTCTCAGAAAAAGAAGACTTTGGACGGCATTCATCAGCAGTAACCAGCTTACCAGACTTTGCTACTTGTGTGTACACACAATTTAATTTCCCATTGGTGATAGTGGCAACAAACAGGGAACTTAACCAACTGTATCACTGGAACCAGTCATAGAGGACAAAGATGTGTCAACTTACAATGACAGGATGTTAACATTAACATGTATTGTGATAAGTTGTTTTTATTAATTTTGAAGTCTACTAGTTTTATAACTAAATCATACATAAAGTCAATATGTTGAAAAATTTGCAAAATCTAGATAACTTACCAGCAACATTATCTGTTAAGATATCCTCTACACTTGAACCAGGAGTTGAGTCATCTCCAGCTGTTGTGTGGGATAATTATAATACTGTAAAGTCATGAGTAGAACATAATGTACAGAGCTGATAAAACAACACAAATTACACAAGGTAATATACAAGTACAAGAAGACAGTATATTTGTAATAGTTTATTACTTTATTTGACAGGGACAGTGCGGATTAACATTTATGAAATTTAAAACACATTTGGCTGGAGCAGTGATCAGTCTACAGATTAACAAAACTATTCAAAATGAAGGTACAGCACCACCACAACACTTCCCTATTGCTCCTGAGACAGATAGTGAATATTATATATATATATATATATATCATCAAAAAAACTGTTTTTCTCATAAAAAAATAAACATAAACCCCGGTTATTACTCACATTTACAACCATAAGTTCAACACTATCTTTACTCGGTCATCAGTGAACTGTTTAATATGTTAAATGGACATGCATGGATTGTTGTGAGCGAAGGTGGGTTCCGATGACTCGAGTCTCTGTTTACGTCCCCATCAATTGATAAACTATCGACAGTAAGCCTACCCTATAGATTTCCTTTTGATCAACAAGCACAGCAAAGTGTCTGAAAAGGACCTTAAGAGGTGCATGCACAATTGGGCAAAAATGATGGCTACCTGCAGAGATTTGCATCCACCTCTTTCTCAGCATAAATGAGCGTTACCAGCAGCGAGGTGCATGCAGTTCTCGGAAGGCATGCATAATTCGGCACAACATCGACATCGCCGTGTGTGCACTTGTCACCTCAGGTAAATCACTTAGCTTGTTGTAATCCTTGGCTGAAAACTGAACGTTTTTAATCTAAGCGCTGTCCTTCCAAACACCTATCATAATTTCTGTTTCCCCAAAATAATACACTGAACAAGTTGCCACAAAAATGTACCTTTCAGCCTAACCGCATCCGGAGGCTATTAAGATACTTTGTTTAAACTAACAGCTGCAGCGGTTTCCTCTATAAGGGACACATGTAGCTCTGTTTTATAACAGCCTGCAGCGAGAGATATGCTGTTTGATGGTCACTTTTCACATCCAATGGAGATACTTGTTCAATACATAACGTCATAAAACCTCTTTTACTTGGTCAATTCGATTGCAAACGCTGACAGCATACAGAGGAGAATTTGCTTGTTCCAAATATAGAAAAAAGACAAAATCATCTTTTTTTATCCAGTACCTTCAGTGTTTCTTTATGGAGTGGTTGCATTGCTTGCGTGAGACCAAGTAGTGACACAATGAGAGCTGGGATAGTATTATACAGTGCATCAACAAAATTGCTGAATCTGTTCTCATTAGATTTCAAATCAATTTCAAGCTAGGTTGCGTTTGACAATCCTTGATTTTTAGAAATCAAGAGTTGCAGTGAGCCCTAAGCGATAGACAATCTCAGACTCGCCCAAGTTGGAAGTTGTACCAAATATTTTATTTAATAAATTTGGTTAGGTGTAATGAAAATATAGGTGCTGTACATTTATAGGATGGGACATTTAGTTTGCAAATGCTGTCTTTATTCAACTAAATTCTCAGTTCACTTGCTTATCCTTCACAAAGACCATTGTCAGTTCACTAGTTAGTGAGCTGAACTGAAAGATTGTCTGTGTTTCAGCTCAGTACGCAGTCAGAGCTCTGGTCAAGGACTGAACTGTGCGGTGATCAAATCTTTTGAACTAATTTTTAATAAACTGATTGTAATTCTTCAGTACACTGAAAAGAACTACTTTAACTATTACTACTGTCAGACAGATCTGGTGCTAAATGAGAGTGAGAACCTCTGTAGAAAATAATACTTTTCAAACTTTGGCTAAATGGACTACTAAATTATCCGACCTCACGCATCTGCTGAAAACAAAGTTAAAATAACACTATACACACTATATTAAAAAGAAAATTGGTCATTTGTTTTTATACAGAAAGTTTTTTTATTAGAAACTTTTTTTTATATCTGTTCTGCATTGTGTTCAGCAACAACATGAATCCATAAATGAACACGATTTAATGGATAAATAGTTTTGTGTGTATTTGCAGAGACTTTGCAGTATCAGTAAAAACTCTCATCAGTTAACAATCTGTTTCCAAGAAAGGGCTTTGTTGAATATAACTTTAAGAGTTAAAGATTTTTTTTTAACTTGCTTTTTTATGTTATGCTAATTTCTGTCTTTGCTTTTACTTTGTTTTGCTCCTGTAAATCACATTGTGTACATACACACACACACAGTAAAACTAAAAACTGAATGATGTTGAAGGTGACCTTGAAGGCTTGAGAGCACAAAATAATCACTTGCAGAAATTTTTATCTGTTTTCAAATTTGTCCACGCAGACCAGAATTGTTTACATGCAAGAGACAATGTAAATACAGGTCAAAAAAACTCAAAAAATTCATTATGCATGCACTTATTTATTCTAAGTTGTGGCTTGGCTCTCAGATCTGACACATGTTTTGACTTAACACTGGAGGCCAGGGAATTCTGGCACTGAAATAACTTCATGAAGAGTGTCTTTAGATGGTCCCACTTTCGGAGCAACCCTTTGTAGTTTATGATCAAATACACACAATTATATGTCATTTAAATAACCTCCATTTTGCTACCATAAATAATTGTATGCAAACAATTAACTTTATTTACATTTATATTGTTTATACGTATTTCAGGTTTAACTTACTACAGAAATGTAGTTTTTATTTTTATTTTTAAACTGTTTAGCTGACTGTAATGGTGTGTCTGGGTTTGCTACAGTGTTTTTCAGTTGCTAACCTGCATTGGTCAAAACCAAAGTCACATTCCCAAAGCTCTTCACAGCGAACAGAAGTATATGTGGCCCAAACTGTGAATAATTTTTCATTGCTTTCACATAAAATGCATTCAATGAGCACTTTCTCCAAATTACATGAACTGTTTTCTCATTACGCCTTCACCACCTGCACAACACTGTATATATCTGCAGCACATTTTTCAAATGCTAACACATTTTGAGGCCAAAACTGTTGATCCCTTGACACCTGAATTTTTTTTTACAATAAAAAATAATAATTTAGTGTTTTCAGTCATTCAAGCTGATGTTAAATTAAGTGAAGATTGTTAATTTGTCTATAGAACATAGAAAAGATATAAATTCAGGTATGATGTAGGTATCATGCAAATTAGCAACAACAGGCATAAAGTAGAAACCCGGGCCTGCCAAAGGTTCCAAGGTACGTATCCAATATGCACCAACAGGCATTGGGGGAATCCATGTGCTATCTTGGCTTGGAGTCTGCAAGGAAGAGGTATGATGGGAATTTGCGACAATCGGTATCATGGGGTTAACAGAATATTTATAGTAAATTTTATAACTGTGTGTTGAAAACTCTCTGTAGTGTTTGACAGTTTTTTACAATTGCTAAGAAACATTTTTCAGTACTGAGTTTACTTTTTCAAAACTTTTCAAAACACTTCACACTGTCTGTACCAACATGCTTGCAGTTAAAGGGGTGGTATTATGCTCATTTTCATGTTCACAATCTTAATTAGGGGTTGTACCAGAACAGGTTTACATGGTTTCATTTTTAAAAAACACCATATTTTCTCATACTGCACATTGCTGCAGCTCCTATTTTCAGCCTGCCTGTTCAATGCGACACACACACCAGCGATCCACACAGCTCTTAAAATATATACAGTCTTCGGTTAAAACGTTTGAATATTCCTCTGAATGTAAAGAGAGATAAGCGGTATGAAAACCTTCCAGCTGTGTTTTCCTCTGCCGTTGTTGCTGCAGCGGTCTGTGTGATGGCGGAAGAGGAGGGCTCTGTGAGCGGGCGGCTGGCCGGCCTCACACGCTCCTCCCGCGGGTTGGCGCAGGCTTCCTCCGCTGCCACTTGCGGAGCTCCTCAACTCCAAAAATATTTATCACACTTTTCTTCCGCCATCACTTCTCGTAAAACTGTCAACATTCAAAATCTACACAGCTGATTTCTCACCTCAAAACTTCTCAGAAGTGGATTTAGAGATGAAAATCCATACGAAAACTGTAAAATAAACTTCCTGTTGCTGGCCTCTGTCTGGTGCAATGATGATGCAGATAATAGTGAATATTCTCTCTGACTAATCAGCAGTCTGTCGTGTCTTCACGTTACATTTTAGTATCCCTCAGCTCGCTTGGAACCTCGATGGAAGTGAGGTGATATGAAAAAAAGTACCTGGAAGCAGGTACAGGTCCTCAAACCAGTACAGGTTTGAGGGCGTGCCTGACCCCACCAGCCGCTTGGCGAGCTTTATGACACGTTTGCATTGTGATGTCACAAGTCAAGGAAGTGAAGGGCTGGACTACAAACAAGCTGTTTTCAAGCGGTTCTGAGCACAG
>JAPMOB010250068.1:0-18341 GCA_029875015.1 Lepomis gibbosus | reverse complement strand
TTATACTGTACAATACTGTCATTATATTGTACAATGCAGCCATTATATTGTACAATGCTATCTTTATACTGTACAATGCTGCCATTATACTGTACAATACTGTCATACTGTACAAGTCATTATACTGAACAATACTGTCATTAAACTGTCCAATGCTGTCATTAAACTGTACAATACTGTCATTAAACTGTCCAATGCTGTCATTAAACTGTACAATACTGTCATTAAACTGTCCAATGCTGTCATTAAACTGTACAATACTGTCATTAAACTGTATAATACTGTCATTAAACTGTACAATACTGTCATTATACTGTACAATGCTGTCATTAAACTGTACAATACTGTCATTAAACTGTACAATACTGTCATTATACTGCAGTATAATGACTTGTACATGTACAAGTCATTATACTGTTATAGAGGGACAAAACGCTAGACTCAGGCCCGCTGGAAGCCCAGATCTGTCCTCAGTACTTAACAAGTATCGATGGTAGATAGCACTTGGAGCTTGAAACTGTAATCAGTTTCTGTGATACTGTAGTCAGTCATACATTGATGATAGAGTTTATTGTCAAAGCAAGACAAAACCCGAGCAAGCCTTAGCAGACCAGTAAGGCACACTGAAAACATGGTGTGGAGCTTCTCATTATATAGCCCTTGGCTCTCCCTAGAGAGGTGGGCTCTCTGTGAGATACCTGCCTATTTTTTTAATTTACTGTAGCCTTTTGTTATTTATCATTTTACTGTACAATGCTGTCATTATAATGTATAATGCTGTCATTATAATGTACAACGGAGTCATTATACTGTACAATGCAGTTGTATATTTACCCTCCAGACTTTAATAGATCAAGAATTTAACATTAAGAAAAGAAAGGAATATGCCTGTTTTGTTGACTTCCAAAAAGCCTTTGATTCCATCTGGCATGAAGGGCCTTTTCTATAGGCTACTTGAAAGTCGCATTGGAGGAAAAACATATCATTTCATTAAGAACATGTATACAAAAAGTGAAGTTTCCATAAAGATTGGAAACAAACAAACAGCGTTCTTCTCCCAGGGCCAGGGAGTGAGGCAGGGATGCAATCTCAGTCCAATTCTCTTCAATCTATATATCAATGAGTTCCACAGCACCTGGCCTCATCCTGAACGACACAGAGGTCTGCTGTATGCAGATGACTTAGTGTTGCTTTCACCTACTAAAGAAGGTTTGCAGCAGCAGCAGCACCTTAACCTCCTGCAGAGATTCTGTCAGACCTGGGCTCTGACAGTAAACACAGCAAAGACTAAGATAATGATCTTTCAGAAACAATACAGAAACAATACAGAAATCAGGTTTCACACAATTTCTATTTAGACACCACTAAATTACAACATACAAAAAACTAGACTTACTTTGGCCTCAACATTACATACACAGAGAACTTCAACATGGCTGTGAAAGATCTGAGGGACAAAGCAAGGAGAGCTTTCTATGCAATAAAAAGAAACATTAAAATCTATATTCCAATTGAAATCTGGCTTAAAATGTTCCAGTTTGTACTAGAAACAATAATTCTATATGGCAGTGAAATTGGGGGCCAAATCCAAATAATGAATTTGACAAATGGGACAAAACGATCAGAAAAATTTTCTGGTAGGGTTTAGGGTATAACTCTCAAAAAACAGCTTTGCGAATAATTACTCACCAAGGCAAGAGCATTTGACAAGAACTTTGAGATGGATGCGGTCAACATGCCGCTAATGTGCTAAGTAGGGTAAAAATATGAAAGAGGCATAAGAAATACATTTTAAAACTTGTCCTTTCCAGATGTGGCGCTATCACTATGACGGGATATTGACATGTACGTCTATAATTGGTTCGCTTGTGAATTTTGGGACATATCTGACCATGTCTAGTCCATTTATATGCTATTTCCTCTTACATGGTGTAACATCAATTCAACAGCACGCCATGGACACACTGTTTGATCAATCAAAAAAAGCTTCGCAATTTAACATCACAAGGATCTTAAGATGGCACAACCCACATTTGAAGTCAATCAGGTTAATGCTCTAGAAGGAGTTCGTAAAAGTACGGAGGGTGTAAACGGGTTGAAATTTCGTAAGTAACACCCCTTCTGACATGAGTGCCAAGTTTTGTTTTAAGCATCCCTAGCCATATGAAGGCTAAATGTCTTTTGTCCTTAAGGTGCTATGTTATATAAAAGTAAAAATGAGGGATTAGGGCAGGGGTGTCAAACTCATTTTCACCACGGGTTACATAAGCATTTTGGTTACCCTCAATGGGCCAATTGGAAATGTAAGATTGTATAAAGATACTTTACTGCATAAACTCTTCACATATTCTAAAATAACTGTCTCTTTATTTGATTATTTAGTCTAAGTTAAGGACATTAAACCCATCAGATGTAAAAATATAAGCAAGCACATTTACTGTATCTGTGTTGTTATGACATACATTAATTAATTCATCAGGTTTAGAAACCCAAAATACTCCATCAATCTTTATGTTCTTGAAAAGTATGTAACAAAAAACTATTACATTAACTTTTCCACAGACGAGGGGCAAGAACCATTGTAAAACAAATAATTGTGAGCTGCAAATAACGTGTGACAGATGTGGCATTTGATAAAACAAACAGAGGGCAAAGATCCAACTAATGACAGGTAGTTTTATTACCTGGAAAAATGCCGACGTGTATTGTAGCTACTCCTTCCTCACAGACACTGGCTCAAAACCAGCGCTTGAAGTGGACAAAATTAGGTGCCAGAGTAAAGTGATGGAGACATTCGGATTCTGACCTGTCCCCAGCGTCCCCAGTGTAAATGACACAGGTCTGTCAATACTTTTGAATGTCTCGCCCCATCCAGGCTGTGATTGGTCGGTTCACGACAAGCGACATTGACGAGCTTCATTCAGCACACGGCTGCTTGAATGGCACCGAGCTTCTCTTTTCCCTCGTCTCTCTGCACCGACAGAGTTTAGCAGGCACAGAAAACGGGAACAGGTGAGCGTCACGTAGCGCCCAGAGAACCTGATATGAGAGCAGTGGAGAGGACCGGCAGTTCGGGAGAAGTCCCGGTACGCCAAAGAGTAAAATGTCGAGGTGCCGGTACTGCGTACTGGGGCGAACCGGACCACGTCAAGCACGGCTCAAAACACAAAAAAAGACACCGATTTATGTCCTTGTAACACAAACATGTTCACTTTCCCTTCGTTCATGAAACTGCCCACCTTCTGCATAATTTTTTTTTGGACATTTTGGGATCGTTTCTATACATTTCACATCATCCAAAAACGTAGTTAAACGCGGGTGTGGAAAGACCGCAATCTAGTTGCGGGATCCAGTCAATTTGCAGGTCACAAAATCGCCATGCATTGTGGGAGATGTAGTTTATTGTTCATGAACGCTTTAAAGCAGCGTACACTTTTATTTTAGGACATGGTCATGAATCTTTTAAGCTTTCGCGGGCCACATAAAATGAGGTGGCGGGCCGGATGCGGCCTGCGGGCCTTGAGTTTGACACATGTGGATTAGGGGTAAAGTTTGAAACATGTCCTTTCTTGGTGCCAGAAGGTGGTGCTGTCACTATGACTGGATACTGACATGTAACATTCTGGGGTTGACATGTGAAATTCATAACAGATCTGACCATGTCAAGCCCATTTTCATGTTACTTTGTTTTTCATGGTGAACATCATTTTGTAGGGGGTGCTATTGAGCCAATTTTCCATAACCACGCCCATAACCATATCAGCCAATACAAAACAACGGTTCTAATGAGTGTGCAAAGTCTCATGAGGGTTTGAAGATGGCGCTATCCACATTTAAAGTCGATCGAGTTAAAGCTTTAGAAGGAGTTTGTTAAAGTACGGAGCCTGTAAGCTGGGCAAAGGCTTGTAAATTATTCAAAATGGCCAACTTCTTGTTGGGTTTAGGGTATGGCTCCAAGAGGCTTACTTTTAAGTCTGGAGAAGATACATCTGTTACTCAAGTTGTGTACATCCAGGTACAACATACAGCAGGGGGTGCTTTTTTGAAATTTTGTAGGGGGCACTATTCAGCCAATTTTCCGCAACCACACCCCCAAATGGTTTGGGGATGTCAGCCAATACAAAACAACCATTTTGACGTGTGCAAATTCTCGTGAGGGTTTGACTATTCCTGGCCATGTGACTGCTAAAAGGCTTTAGGGAGCACTAAACAGCCAACGTGCAACCCTCAGTCTTAAAAATTACATCAATTCGAAACATTACCAGCTCGAGTCTGGCTGCAAAGTTTTGTGGCTCTTTGAACATTTTAAAGGCCTCAAATATCTGTTTAAATAATTGAAAATGACGCAGGAAGCGCAAAATGCCTCAATTCCTGTTAAGCAAAATCTCATAAAAAAGCAGAAATGTGGTCTTTGTAATAAAAGCAATAATCCCACAACATCTCATAAAGATCAAAGAAACTTTGTTCAAAACCTATTGATTGTTTAGAGGTCTCTATTGAGCCCCCTGGCCATGCACAGGCCCAATCACTACAGAACATTGCAATTTTCTCAATTTTCACCAGTTCTGATGTGTGTGCAAACTTTCATGACCTTGTGATTATCCTAAGGCCTTGAAAAATGCATTTCCGAGGGAAAATAATAATCCCAGCAAAACAATAGCTTCCTTGCACTTTTGTGCTTGGGCCCTAATTCCAATGTTATCTGACCCTAAAAAGAGAATTCACACTGGCAAATTACCTGAGCACAATAAAATGTCCTAAACTAAGAAAACATCCAGACTGAGTGAACACAGCCTGGCTATAGAAAAGGGTCGCCACAGACAGAGCTGGCTAACACAAGAGGAGAGACTCTGAGGACAGGTAGAGACGCAGAGGACAGATAGGGACTCTGAGAACAGGTAGAGACTGTGGCTCAGGAGGTAGAGCGGGTGGCCCGTTAATTGGAAGGATGGCGGTTCAGTCCCCAGCTCCTCCAGGCTGCATGTCAAAGTGTCCTTTGGCAAGATACTGAACCCCGAATTGCCCCTGTTGGCTGTGTGTGAATGTTATTCCGGTTTCAAACCAAACGCAAATTTTCGCCTTGCAGCGCTTTCCTCGCGTGAGTACATTCGCTGCAAGTGTTCACACACAACGCGAGAAGGCGATTTTAACACCATACGGTGAATAAACACAACTCGCCATTACTACAGCTGTATGAACCCATAGTAAACATTTTGCTGTGATTAAATAGCAATAAACGGATAAAACTGATGCCAAAATGATGCAGATTTGTTAAATATATGAATTCATGCTTTGTCAGGTCTGTCAGCAAGACAGCAGGACAACAACTTCTAAAATGTTTGTTTTCTGAATGGAGTTTGGATTGATCAGGGCTATGCTTTGCTAACTTGGTCACAGTAAAGTACAATGATACCTGGAATAAAGTTACAGACACAAGTTTTCTGAACTCACCAGGTAGTTCAACCTCCTCGCTTTCTTTTCTCCAAGTAATGTCCAGCTTTGTCCGGTTTTTATATAAATATGAAGCTGTAGTCCAACAGAGCTAACGACGCTAACAACACCAGTGTAACCGGATGTGTTGATAAATCAACGTTGAAATCCCAAAAACTAAAGCAAAAAGCTAATTTAATAAAAACAGTTAACTCCGAGCCCCTCCCACGAGTAAACGGCATAGTTATCAGAGCCGAATTCGACCGTATAGGTGTTTATTTATCCAATGGTTGGAGTGCTGCTCCCTGCTCCTCTAGCCCAAGTTTAGCAGCTGTCATAAACTCACCGCCCCAAATGCTCGCTTCTCTTTTGGTCTGAAAGCACCTTTAGTGTCTGTTTGAGTGTATGAATGTGTGTGAATGCAGATGTAGTGTAAAAGCGCTTTCAGTGGTCAAAAAGACTAGAAAGGCGCTATACAAATATGGTGCATTTACAATGGAGGTGGCAGTATTTAAATGAGTATTTAAATAGTTTCTCCCATGCAGAGTCGGGAGGGAAAGTGTATAGGAGTTGTTGGTGGTTATTGTTTTGGTACAGCATGATGCTGTGGAAAAAGAAAGAGAAAACAACAAGCAAACTGACCCCATAGACCAGACAACTAAACTGAATTACTTGATACCATAATATAAGAAATGCAGAAGATGACTACACTGGCGAATAAAAAAATTGAGGTCAGCTGCCATTGGAGAGTTGCTGAAATAGGCATACTACTACAAACTCAACACTGCAGCACAGAAGTTGATGGACCACATCTGTTTTACATGGACTCAACTGCAACTTATGACCACCAATAATTGTATATCAGACAAGTGCCGCTTCATAGATAGATGGTGAGGAGAGCCAATACAATGAGAAGCAGTGTTTTCTGCAGCTTATGCAGTTTTATGGCCCGCTGGTACATTTTTTTAGTACTGCAGCCATTGGCCGATCAATCCAAAGTTCATTTTGGACGCTGGATGAATGTTGTCAAAGAACAGATCGTTAATCAGAAAATTGCTTTTATTTGAATTTTGATTGTACAGCAATGACAAAATTGCACACAATGCAATACAAATACAATACAGACATTGACAGTTTTACAGCTGGTAAACATTGCAAACTGCTCCAACTTACTATTTTCAGCATAAGCTTAAGTTGGAGTAATCAGTCCTCCTCCTCCACCCCTTGAGGAAACTTCACAACAGTTTGAATTGATCTTTTCTTTGCCAGGCATTTGTCACATTATGGGAAAACTGTACATTCAGGAAGTGCAGAGAATGACAGCTGATGGTTAGTTCCACATGCTTATAGACATCAATGCTTTAAATGACTGAAGTGCCAGTATAGGAAAAAATGTATGAGTGCCTGGTAAAGACAACAAGTCAACACAACTCAACCTAAAATCTTGTCCAAAAAAACACTAGTCATCTATATGATGGCAGGTGTAGAGGCACTTGTTACATGGACCATTGTGAAAAATTAACTGCATCACTTGTAGGAGTGAGGAAATGGCTGGAAAGTGTTTTTGCTTCCAACAAAAGCAGTAGGTGCATGGTGTATTGTAAGCTGTGGGATGCTTTGGTGGAGGCCAGAGGCAGGACCGAGGCCTGTGGTGAGCACTCAGGTGGGTTGCTTACAGAAACTTTCTGTCCAGACCTTTCAGATGGTCATCAGCAATGTCAACACTAAAATCAGGTGGAGAATAAAGCGGAATTAAAATAGTGAGATAAGAAATAAGCTACTCGAAATAGGGTCATGTATTCTTTCAAATGCAATATACAAATATACCCTCTGTCCTGCCACCGTTACACTGACCTTCTGTGAAAAGTCAGAATTCTTAGAAAGAAAGGAAATCAGAACCGGCAGGTCGGACCTTAAGAAAATGGAACTAGGGTTCGGCCAAGAAAATCAGTGCATCTCTCATCTCATTTAACTGCCATATGCAAACATTTATTTACCTACTGCCTTATGGAAGCACACTGTAGTAGTGCTGAAACTATTCACTGATTAACATAAAATAATTGTTTTATAGACAAAAGTCTGCCAATATCTGCTGGTTCCTACTTTTCAAATGTGATTTTATGATTGTTATTTTTGTCCTCTCAAACTAGATCCATCTGATCAGAACCAAGCTTATTCTGTTTCTCAGACCCTACACTGTAGTTGAAAGACTAGATTTTAAATTCCCAACTTTAGACAGCACAGTTTTTATCAAATAACTGTACATCCTTTCAGTGTTTGACATTTCATTTTCCACAACAAACTGTGAAAAGATCTTTGTGTTTTGAAATGTTCTGGTCGGATTAACAAAGTCTCCTCCTCAACATATCAGACATATGACCATTTTGAGAAATGTGTTTTTCAAGGCTGGGAATGCCAGCAACAGAAATGTAAATGACTACATTTGCTACATTTTTGTGCTTGAAGGTAATGATTCATGAAATCATTTAAAGACTTCCCTACCAAAATTAACTATAGTCAATCTAAAGCAGCTTTTGAAAGGATGACTTTGTGATGGCTGCAGTCTACCATCAGAAACCTGCAGCTATCCCACCTGAGGCCTTATAGTTCCCACAGGGTCCATTGTCTTCAGGATTGTAGCTGAGCCCACCAACACACAGCAATGCTCAGATAGATATAGAGTACCTGCATTAAGGACACTTAATAATGTGCTGGCGATGGCAAAAATGAGTGAACATATTTATTAATTAGCAGTGGCATTGTGCTTTTACACAACCATGAATCACATGTCAGAGCCAGCAACACAATGTTACACTGACCACAAACCTTTTTTTTAGGGATCCATCAATTAATACAGGTTTGGACACCAGATAAGTTGACTATAGTGTGTTAGCAGCTCTAAACATGTTTCAGTCAAAATCAGAATGCTGTGTGTCCCGTGACAAGAAGCAAAGCAGCTTGACTTTCAAATGATTTCCCACACAGAACTGCAGATCTGTAGTAGAGAAAAATAACACTTTTTGTTTGGCTGATGAGGTTAAGTAGTGGTCTGAGTCCTTATTCCTCGCTAAAATGGCATATCAGCATACATATCAGTGCATTCCTAATTAACAATGGTTAGCTGACCTTCCTTAGCGTCTTTGGTCCAACATTTTTGGTTGTACAGTGGACATTTTGACCAAACTATATTAACCTCACTGGAAATGTAATGTTTAACCACATAAGTGAAATAAATATTTGACTTTGTAAAGGCTCAGTTATTCTCGACATTGTGGAGCTCATAGGTAGCTTATGTACACGCCATTAAACCAAACAGTTACATTTCTGGAAATCCAGGACATACCAATCTCTTTAGATCCTGAGAGACTAATGGTCTCAAAATATTATCTCTTATTTCAACAAAACTTTTGAAGCCGAGGGAATGACCTCACCCCACTAAGGGTTTTGCTTACATGATTTGGGATGAGTACCGATCCATTCTGTTATATTTGGTGAAAAGCATGCAAAAAAGCAAGATGAGCTCAGAAGGTACTTCTGTAATGGATGGAAAACATTCACAGCCAATACCCAACACTCCATTATGCAGGGTAAAGTAATGCAAACTGCCCTATCTCAGGATGATTGTTGCATACCTTTCATGTTCACAACCCCTTGAGGCTGGTGTAATTTCAAATTAAAGTTGGTCAATGGTGTCTGAAAATACTTTTCATGGTTTGTTTTGATCTGCTAACCAGTCAGATGCATGGTAGTTACAGTAATACCTAAAAGTGCCTGAAAATATTCACTTTAAAGTCACTGTCAATTTTGTGACTGAAAGACATTTCCTCCGTCTTGTTCTTCAAGCATGAGAAGTGAAATGGTGAGTGAATTTTTTGTTCACTGGCTGGTTTGACCTATTTTGTATGCAAATTACAAAATGAATTATATCTATACGTAAAAAACACACGGGACACTCCCACACATACACCCCGCCTAATACTCCCGCCCGCTGGAGCCCGCCTCTCGATCCCAACGCTGATAGTCAGTAAAGTACTCGGTAATTGGGAAAGAAGAACGGGAAGAAATATACAAAAGAATGTCAAAGTCAAAATGGAATAAAGGAATGAATAAAATGTGTAGCTGATTTGGGATGCGATCAAAGCTATTTGTCGTTGTGAGATTTGTGCATTGTGAGTATATAATTAAATGTTGTGAATTAACAGGATAAGGTGTTACAAATGAAATAAGATAAATAACAAAGCTAACAGTAAAACATTGCCCATTTACACATGTATTTACTGCAAGTATATGATTAAAATCTAGTGAAGCAAGGTGTTTAATAACAGTACTGCATTAACTACAGTAAAAGCAGAACATTCTTGTTGTCCAGGCAGGGAGGCAGCCAAGAGAAAGCAGGTTAGTTTGTGTGGTCTGGTTTAACTACACGTTCACAGAGCAACATTTTATTCATGATAATAAACGCTATCTAATTGCACATGGCCATTTCAGGAGCTAGGTGAAAGAACTGTTTAGAAAAAAACTGCTTTCAGTGGTTCGTATACAACTTATGATGCTGTGCAGATTTCCTGATCCATGCAGCACTTTGACTTCAGTTGGCCAAGGTTGCCTTGCCTGCTACGATAAACTTTAGTGTTGGTCATCCTAGTATATTTTTAAATGCAACTCGGACAGGAAAATGAACATTTGTTGTCATTGAGGAAATGAGTTTACACCTTGGTGTACAGGGAGGAGGCCCATGTCAACTGATTAACAAAAAAGGGAAAGCTCATCAGATTGAGTCGTTTTACTCAGGGAGCGAAGTCAGCGTGCTTGTGCCAGTACCAAACAGGGCTACTGAGATGCCAGTTATTTTGCACCAACCATGGAGCAAAACAAGTCTGCAACCAAAAAGGCAAAATCCAAACCGCCTACTTCAATAGTTGTGGAAATGTAACAAGTGAAAGGCTTAGCTGTCAGAACCCTCCACGGCCGTGACTGTACATACACAAGTATTTACCCTACTTACACAATTAACAACGTTTAAAGTTTACATCATTACTGATCACCCAAGTGCCATATCTAACTACCATTAAAAAAGAATAATAATATAATAATAATGTCGCTGATACATTTGGTCCAATGGAGCTAATGAGCCTCAAGCAACACTGTACAGGAGAGTTTACAGACCTCTCTCACGTCTCCAGGTAACTAGCTGCTTCCTCTTGCAGCAAAGCCAGTTTTCTCATCATTAACCATTTGCTTGCATTGTTTTGCAAACTTGCTGATATGCCATTGTTGCTGCTGTTAATATGGACACAATTAGTCTGACACTAACAATGACACTAAAAATCCCAGGTTAAAAAAATTAGTGCATTGAAACAAAATCTTAGACGTGGACCCCAGGGAGTCACACAACGGGGACAAAGAGAGAAATCCTTCACCTTAAATGGAAAAGTTCAAAATGCATGTGTGTGTGGATATGTGTGCTCTTTACGTTGAACTTTAAGATTTTGGCTTTTATCTTTGCCCACTCCTTTTTATAGTTTTTCTATCTCATTAATGTCAACTTTGACATTAGTTGACATTAGTGTCAACCTTTATAAGCTAACATCATGACTGATTAAAAAAAAGGTTATGTCTAACCTCTTCGGTTCGTTCAACTTCAAACATCAGTCAACAAGTTAAATCCGTCACCATCATTGTGAAAAGGAAAGCACTAAGACAGCTTGCAAAGATGCATTAGAAAAATAAATATGGAGCAATGAACTTTTACATTTTTACGTTCACGTCCTCTTCATACACATTTAGGAAAGCACTGAGATGAGGCAAGATCTTTTCTGCTTTTTGCTTCTTATTACTTGCACTCCTAATATGATGGATGATAAACAGCGGTTCAGTGAAGGAAATGCTTAAACCTGCAGTCACGCTGGAAGTGTCTGAATGAATGCACGTGTGAATTTGAGAATGAAAATGTGTGTTGGTGTGGGTCAGTCACACACAGACTGAGCTGGCAAGACTAACATATCTGTCAATGTCTTTGCCTGATAGAGCTGCCATCCACTCATTGGTTTGGATGATGGGTTTTTTCCGGAGGTCATCGGTTCAGATGAGGATCTCCACCATGTCGTTGTCCACTTCCTGTTGGGTGGGCATAGCTGGTGGAGGGGCCTGTTGCTGTGGGTGGGACTGGACGGGGAACCTCCTCTCCAGGGTGCTGCTGTGAAACACTGGCACATCTACACAGAGACGACAAAGAGCATCCAAAAAATGATCCATCAGCATTTGTGATGATCTGTTTTCTATCAGTACCTACAGCACAGTAAACAAAAATCCTTCTTTATTCACTCTACACTGCACTACATTACTGTCCGCCATTTTATCAGTGTGACATTTATGCTCTACGTAGAGCCTCAAACATGTGATGTACACTACTTTCTGCTATGCATCCCACAATGCAACACGTCACATTTCATAGCTGGGAAAATTACTGATTCTACACCTGTCACTGATGATGCAAGATGACGACTAGTCTTAAGTGTGCAAAATCACAGTTTACTGCTCACCACAGAGTAAACTCTGTTATCAGAGATGGGGACTCGAGTTAGAGACTCGGACTCGAGTGCGACTTAAGTCGCACACAATGTGACTTCAGACTCGACTTGAGACTTGTCCTCAAAAGAATTCAGACTCAACTCGGACTTGTGAACAATGTTTATTTTTAGGCAACTTCTGATGAGCTTGCTGTTATTCCCTCCATCTGTTACCTATAACCTGCCTACGTAACACGTAGCATCTGCTGCGCACTGCCGCACGTGAGAGAGGACAACAAACACCAGCAGCTGCTGAGCCATTCATTATAACCTTTGGCTTTAAAACTTCATACAACAAGACACAAACAAAGACACGCTGAATGCAAAATAGGTTTGTAACCTGTGGTGAGTAAACATGTTTAGCTCAGCATTGGCCATCTAACGTTAGCTTGCTTCTTGATTTAGCTACGACCTAGGAGAGGTTTACTCCGACTGTCGTTCGTTATGAAAAGACGAATGAGTGTTTGTTTACTTGCCAAACTTGTGGTGGTCGATAAACGTAATTATTTACGTCCCGCTGGCTGCCATCACCTTAATTATTGCTGTTGGCTAGAAAGAGGTTAAAGGGTTTATTGTTGATCTTACAGTTTTATATAGTTATAACATTACTCTGGTTTGAGAGTCTGCAGGGTGTGTTCACTTACAGTAGTTAAGCTGTCATTGATTGCATTGGACATTATGGTTGTGCTCTCTAAGTTAAAAACAGGTTACAGCTTTATTGTTGAACATGTAACTTTACAGTTTTATTTAGTTAACTTTACACTGGGTTTGAGAGTCAACAGGGTTTGTTGACTTACGGTAGTTTATAAGCTGTCATTAATTGTAGACGCATTATACATTAGGATACATGGTTGTGCTCTGGAAGTTAAATACAGGTTTAAGAGTCTGGGGAGTGTTTTTTCTTACAGTATTTAATAAGCCGTCAATATCTGCATTGCACATTACATGGTTGCCGCTCTGTAAATGAAAAACAGGTTACAGTTACAGAATCCCTTATAGCTATGCTAGCTCAAAGACTTGAGACTTGACTTGGACTCTTGCTCAGAGACTTGTGAGCATCTCTGTCTGTTATACAGGAAGTAGTGAGTGAACACTACTTAAGTGATTTGTTACACGGCCATGACTACCATCAATGGTTTTCTGACTCAGCCAATAGGAGGCCACAAAAAGTGATGTGCCATGGCTGCATCACATCAAGTATTACAACTGAATGTAATCCTTGTCATGATTAAGATTACCCAGCATTCATAGTATGCAACATTTTGTGTGGTTCTACACATTGAAACATGCCAGACCAAAGCTTATAGAAAATTAGTAATGTTTATAATATCACATGTTCTATTCATTGTCTGATGTTATTCATACATATTTTTGTAAATTTAGAATAAGCTAAATTATTTCTTATGTTTTATTTATTGTTTCTCCTCCAAACTTACCTTGTAATTCCTATATTTCTAAGAATTAAAAGAATATGAGAACTCTTTTTCTACTGGCTACAGATGTGGTGAATGAGTACACTGGTAAGATGCAGGTATGTGAATTTGTCCATGTTGTGAGTGTATTGGGACAGACCGTGTATCTGTCAGGTGTGTAGCAGCTGCCTCCTGCTTGGAACTTTGGGCTAGAGGTCATTACTTAGGAGTAGAAAGCAAATCTTTCTCTTTTACTACATGCCCTATACTCCTTTGTACAGGAAGGAGTTGAATGAATTCATTCATTTATTTAAAAATGTGTGAAACTAGTAAAAATAGGTCAGTACAAGATTAAAAATGTTGATCATTTGTTTATTGGTTCTATTCAACATTGTGTATTACTAGAAAGCATTCTGACTGGAAACATCACTAACATGGGATGTGCACGGCCCAGGACTGGAGGGCTCTGCAGCGGGTGATTAAAACTGCTCAGAAGACCATTGGTACCCATCTCCTGAGCATCAGTGATATCAGTGAGGTGAGGTGCCTACAGAGCCCAAAGGATACTAAAGGACAGTACCCACCCAGCCACAGCCTGTTCACCCTGCTGCCTTCTGGGAAGAGAGATAGAAGTTTCTGCTGCCACACCACCAGACTGCAGAGCCGCTTTTTCCCCAAAGCTATCAGACTCTTAAACTCTAATTCATCCTCAGCACTGCTCCAGTTATGGTTTATTTCTGTTTACCATTTTTTATAATTGGTTCTGTATTAATGTATATTGTCTGCTCTGTAGCAGAGGGGAGTTACAAAACTCAATTTCATTTATAACTTGTTATATTGTGACAATAAACCTACCTACCTACTATGGTGACTGTATATTAATAATTTCTGCTTGTCTGTTTTGTGTCATTCTAATCTGAATATCTTTAGACAGTTTAAGACTTGGACTGTGGGAAAATGTGATGGACATTTTTACTGATATTTTATAGACTACACAATTCATTGAGACAATAGTCGATACTGGGATCCATTGTTAACCTACATTTGGAGGTGCTCAAAGACTCTTGGGACTCATAAAACAACTGAGAGCACTCTCCAAATGAGGCATGGTGGTGTGATCACAGCCTTAAACATGTCTGTCAGACAGTGTGACCTGACCTGTTATGCGGTCAGGGATGTAGACGGGGCTGGGACTGGACAGGCGGGCAGGCAGCGTCATGCTCTGTAGGGCTGGAGTGCTGGGCTTGCTGGTGTCCTGACTCTGGCCCTTCTCAGTTTGCGTGCAGCTGTCCCTGCTGCCTGTCTTCGAGTGGCCTGCGGTCATCGGGGTGGAAGGAAGCACTGGGGAGGGGGATGATGAGATAGACTCTGTCCTGAGAGACTCTGTACGAAACTCAGGACCCAGCAGAACCCCTGGAGGAACATTTGAAGAGAATAATTGTTACTCCAAGCCATCTGTTTCCAGTTCTCACCCACAACATAAGATGCTGTTCTTACCCAGGCTGCCCTTCCAGCTGGTGTCCTTGCGTTCTTCGGTAATGGGCGAGCTACTAAGTCCTAGGCTGTGAGAGAGCAGTCCTGAACCACTGGAGCCAGTGTTGGAGATGGACATCAGAGACTTGGACGGCCTCATGGCAGATGGTGCATCTGACTTGATGGGTTCCTTTCTGGAGCGCTGGTGAAGCACCTTGATCATAGCGTCCTTCTCTATGATCTGGGCATGGAGATTCTTTATCCTGGATTAGGCAAACAGACAACTACAATGTTTTTACTGAAGAATCAAGATGAGTTAATATACAGTCATATGGATTGACAGGTAACTCATTTATTTTGGTGATGTCATGCTGCACTATCAGAGCTACATGGACACAGGTGGACACGGAGGCCAACAACACGTCTTATCTGTTTATTTACCTCTTTGGTGTCACAAAGAGCTCACTGAGAAAGAACTGATGCATTACACATACACATAATAATAAGGGTTCTGCTAAAATACACAACACACCGTGTCCACCTGTGTCCATGTAGCTCTGTTTGTTTGTTTGATTCTTTCTGACTGCCAGAAGCAGTGCTTACGGTTTGAGCAGAAGCAGGGTATATGTAAGCACAAGCAGAGGCTGTTTGAGTGCTAGGACAGGGGTTTAGGGAAAGGGCTCCAAAACTGAACATGACATCAATAAGTCAGCTCTCAAACTGAATGACCAGGGGCCTCATTTATGAAACAGCGTAGGATTTACTTCCAAAGGTTGTGTACTGACAAAACACAAAGTGCTTATGGACAAAAATATTCTGATTCATAACACAGTGCACAACCCACACCAATTTCCCTTCATAAATCCTTATCAAGTCAAAAGTTAGAGAAGGTGAGTGAGGTTCTTGTCCCACCCTTTTAATGTCCGTAGTTGCCTATAAAGAGTCAGTGAAACATCTGTAGTTAAAGGTTCAGTGTGTAATATTTCTGACAGAAATGCAATATAAGATCCATAACTGTGTTTTCAGTGGTGTATAAAGACCTTACATAATGAAACATTATGGGGTTTTTTTACCTTAGAATGAGACATTTCTATCTACATAAACGAGGGTCCCCCCTTTCATGGACGTCGCCACGTTATGCTGCCATGTTTCTACAGTAGATTTAAAAACCGGACAAACTTGACGCCTTTTCATTTCCCCAGTATCCAGGAGGAAAAAAAGTAGGCTAGAGACTCTTTTTATTGTCATTCAGACTTTTTCAAAGTAAAAGCTCTCAATTCAACTCAATATAAAGCATTGCTGCAAAAAATGTTCTCGTGTTTTTATTTTGTAGGCAAAACGCCTAAAGAGAAAGTGATAATGTGAGTAACTGCTGCTGACATGACTGAGATCTATATCAGCACTGCTATCAAAGTATTTACTTATTTACATTTTTTGCTGTTATCAAAGCACCGTGATCTGGCAGCAGGACAGATGTTATTGCTGGCGGGTAGTTTTGGCGGGGGTCCATAATCACAGAAAGAATTATTTTGTTTCCCTTGTTAATGTTTGTGTAAACTTTATTTAATATGTGGTTTATAATGGACTGTGGTGCAGAAACAGAGACAGTGTTTCACACTCTTGGCTTACATTTTCCATGTTGTCTGTCAGTGGCCAAGTCACAATAACACATGGTTTACTGAATAATTAAGTAAATATAACTTCATAATAAATATACCTAAAAAAAACTAATTTGACTGGCCACTCTCTGCTGTCTCAGAAGAGACACCTTTTGTGCTGTGTCAGCCACTGTAGCAGTAGACTGGACAGTTGGCTGCAATTCGCAACTTCACCACCAGATGCTACTAAAGGTTACACACTGAACCATTAATATTAATACATACAGACTTCATAAAGACAAGGATGGCAAATTCTGACAGAAAAGCAAACAAAATTCCACCCAGTGAGAGTAAAGTTCTTGTTGGGAAGGTTGAAGCAGGAGAGAAGATGTTGTTTGGTGTACAAAAGGTTCCCGCAGACAAAGTGTTTGGCCCTGGAGGAAAGTGGACACCAGAGCTCCAGTCCTGTGATGAGCAACTTGTAGGAGTAAAAAGGGGAGGGGTGTATTCCTCTTTTGAAAAGGGAGTAAACCAAATGCATGTCAATAGTTATATTTTTCATACCTTGTGATTTTGTAGCTAAGTCTAGTCCTTTGTTCATTTGCATGTTTAAGTTTTCTTAGTATCTGTCTTGTCTCGTATTCTAGTTATGTCCTGCATTCTTATCCGTGTCTTAGGGTGCTTTCACACCTGGATCGATTTGTTTTGTTCCGGAACAGATACTTAGTTTCGAATCAATTAATTACGTCACTCGTGTTCACACCACACTGTTGTAAAGCGGTCCAAATCGCTCACCCTTTCAGGGCTTTCCTTACGCCATTACGTCACTACCTCATGTGTGCAGGTCGCGCATTCCATTGGGGGACATCTCCATGACAACAGTAAAACAAAATGAATCGCGGGTGGACTTGGTGCTGCAAAGAGGTGAAATAGATGTTTAATCGGAACAACACATCTCCCGGATGTTGCACACCACACATAAGAACACTGAAGTCTACAAGCGGGTCAGTGATAAAATTAAAGAGAGGAGTTGTGAACACTCCGTCAAGCAGTGCCGCACGAAGTTAAAAATAGTCCAACAGCAGCAGGCCTACATAATACAACCACAACGACATACTCTAACAAATTAGCAAAATACTCTGCCGAAGCTGTTGGTCTTTTAGCGTTGGTTGCCAGGCAACACATTGATTTGCTCATGGGTCGGTTGTATTCTCACTGCAAACGAACCGTTCCAGGGTTCGTATGGAATCGAGCCGAAACCACCTCTTCTAGGCGATCTCAGCTTGGTTGCTTTGTTCCAGTTCAGAGTGCGATTGTTGTGTTCACATATTACCAAACGAACCGGGCCAAAAGGGAAATGCCCCCTTGTTTCGGAACAACATCTCCCATCGATCCAGGTGTGAAAGCACCCTTAGTGTCTACACCTGGTCCATGTACTTCGATATGATTTTGTCCATGTTTGCTCTGCGTTCTAGTTCAGTCTGTTTTCCCTGTAGGTTGTAGTTTTTTGGTATATTAGTGATCTGTCTGCTTATGTTCTGGTTCAGTATTTATTCTCTGTTTCTTCCTGGTTATTATTAGATTCCCTATGGCCTTAGGCCCTGTTCCCACCAAAACGTTTTTTTCTGACTCCAGCGTCTTTTTTTCAATTCATTCCAATGGGAGCGCCACGTTTTTCCAAGCTGGTAAAAACGCCAGGAGCGTGACGAGGCACTGAAAAATTTTCAACTTTGGGGAAAACACTGCGCTCGTCACTTGTCACTTTTTACTCAGCTGTCCAATACCACACCGTAGCAACGGTTACTATCCTGGAACCGGGCTTCGTCCAACCTCAGCTCTTGGACCAAACGGTAGTACTC
>JAPMOB010250067.1:0-27763 GCA_029875015.1 Lepomis gibbosus | reverse complement strand
CTAACTCAGTTACTTTTTGGAACAAGTAGTGAGTAACTATAACTAATTACTTTTTTAAAGTAACGTTCCCAACACTGCTGGCATGCGTGTGCTGGTGTAAACAGGAAGCAGATGGCTTACTACGCTGTTTCAGAAGATTTGGCTAAAGAAGAGACAGGGAACGACACCAGAGATTTTTTTGGACTGACAAAGAGTTGGAACTGTTACTGACAGTAATACAGAAGTCCAAAGCTGTTTTGGCTGCGGAAAAAAGACTGGGAGTCGTCGCAAAGTAACAAGTATTATTATTAGTGTTATTTGCACAGTATAAAGTATTTTAATAAAAAACACCGTCAGTAGCATTGTGTTTTTGTTTTGCATGACTTATAGGACATAATCAAGAAGCCAAATGTGAGCATCTGTGCATTGTTTTCATAGTCCTCCATTTTCGCGTGATGGCACTAATACGCTACTCTGGAAGCGCACAAATTAAGACACACTATTGGTCTTTAAGAATACCAAGAAACTAATGTCTCCATAGCATTCTGGTGGCACATTTCTTTTTTTCTCCATCAAGATTGTGATTTTTCAGTAGAGAAAACTAGTCTAGACAAGTGACTACGATGTGACTTCACCTAAAAGCTTGACATTTGTTGGATAAAAAATGCTTGAAAATTATTTTCATGCATCTGTCAAATATAATAATATATGTACAAATATGGCTAGTGTCTCTGACATTCAACATATTTCCATATCTTTCCCAGTTACTTATTTAAGTTGAATTTTTGATAGTGATCCTTTAAGACCATAACACCGCTATCTGTGGCATCCGGTCTGTCCCAATTGTAGTGTTTACTAATATTTAAATTTATTTAGGAACATAAAATCTTGTTAGTGAAGGTCGTCCACTCAGGAAGATGTCTTCAAAGATCCTTGCCTGGTAGATGGCAAGGATCCAGGCTCTCTGAGCAGTGACTGACTGGGATCAGACCAGCGAGAACAGAGAGGGTGACCCCATTGTGCTTGACAATAGGTCCTTTGTGTGCTTTTGAGGGCCGACCATTGGGGGTGGTGACAAACTGGACAGTCCCATCAGTCCTTTTAGGCTTTGCTCTCCCCATGTTGGTATACAGAATGAAGTTTTGATAATGCCAACAAGTAGCTTGATAAAACCTTAACTCTTTACAAAAAAAACCCTATGGTTGAAAATTATAATTACAATATTTGACTAACCTCCTTTTTTTAGTCACAAATACTAGTTTCTTGTTGTCACTTTCTCCTCTGTTCTCTACACACTGCGGTTCTACATGAATGGGCATGGGGGTGGGGCTGGGAGACCGGCCAATTAATAATGCTTTGATTCCAACATATTTGCATGTTTTCTTATTTCTTTAAGCAGTCAATTCTGCCCTCAAGCTATTGAAAAGGCTGCTTGTATTTACTGTATGTCTCGGAGTACAGAAGCTCTGACCTGTAAAATCTAACGCACTGCTGCTCCAACACATATCCAGTTGTGGTCGTATCAGAATTAACAGTGTTGTGGTTGAAAAGGAGGTTTGTAGGTTGGAGATTAGTGGAGGCCAGCTGCTGTTCAGCTGTGGCCCTGAGCATTTCAGCAACCCAGTTACAGTTTAAAGATAAAATAACCAGACAGGAATGTTGTTTTTGGCTCATTCACCAAATTAAATACCTGACAAATCAAGATACTTTATCACTTTGAAGATGTTCCCTCAGTCTCTTGCTCTCTTCCATGCAATTAATTGATGAACAATCATTTGATCAATCTTACAAAAAAATCACATTTTGAATAATTATTAGTTGCAGCCCTTACCCAATACAACCAAATATATTAAAGAGATAACTACCAGGTGTATAAACGGTCTAACAAAGCTTCTGACTGTTGGCAAACTTCACCGTATTGCCCAACCCAGCCACTGTTATCTCGTTAAATTTCAGATCTTTCACACATCATGTTTAGACTTTGCAGTGTCAGTTGCCATCTGAACAAGAAAGAACACTTGAGACTAATAATTTGTTGCCTCTAGTTTATGACCTTTGGAGCAGAACAGTTTGGTGAATCATATTTACTGCTGAAGGGTGTCTAAACCTCGCAGCAATCTGTTAATTACTTCAGCACTGCTGTGAAGTTGGTCAGTTAAATGAGGTGTTACCTAACAAAGGCGGGTTGTGTATGCAGACCTCTCGAACTTGCTGCACATCTGTCATTGATTAGCGGTCCAGATACTTTACATAATTGTGCTGTTCAGCCGATGTGAACTCAGTGATGCACAAGAAGCTAATTTTATCATATCTGGAAATGTGTTGTAAAGATATGCTTATGCTTGCTTGAACAAAAACATATGTTAAAGGACCGGTCATGTCAGCAGTTCCTATTGATTCCTAGAGTGGACATGCAGCAGCAGCACTGAATGTGTCCCAAGGTGTAGTTTTGAAACAGGGGGTCTTTGTTTCAGTGGAAATGGTGAAATACCCCCTTCTTGAGTCTCTCCCTGATGTTTTATCAGGTCAAGAGGTCAAGTCCAGCTAGATCTATCTTAGCTCAGTTTTTTTCTCAAAGCACAGCTCTTTGATTTCTCTCAGAAAAGACCATTTTGTCAACAATGAACATAGCACTTCTCATCTCACATGTCAGCAGCATTACTGATATTGATAAAAGATTAAACAAATTGTTTAAAGAATGCAAAGCATGGTAGGTGTAGTTCTCCATGAAGTGTACAGTGTAATCTATACCGTCAGGAATTTGTGATAAAATGAGCTTGGGAATGTTGATAATGGCACAGCGTACTCTCTCAGCAAACACTGGCCCACCTAGCACCAATGAGGTCCATCGCAAACATTAATGGTTTTAATGGCCTTTTGAACTGAGGCTTGATTCCGGCCTCTTTAAACCTCCTCCTGGACACACAAGACCAGAGAACAGAGGACATCTTTTTGCAAAAAGCGATCCAATACGTTTCTAAATTATGCTACAAGGAGCTGTAGATGAGGTACAGATTTATAATCACTGAAACAAATGCTGTTTTTCCCCCAAAAAACAACTGGAACAGATGCGGTTGTGGACAGTGAAACTGCTCAGTAACTGAATGAGCACTTCTGTCTTCTTTGCAATAGATCCCAGTGAAGCTCACAGTTTTATCCTTAGTACTGGCGAGTGTTGTAGTAAAGACCACCTAAACTGAGACCAAGTCATGACTAAGTACAGAGTATATCAAGGGGATCAGGGCCCCATGCTGCATGACACAAGATAAAATGGGGAACATGATCATAGGCACTTCTCATAATGATCTGAAAAGATCCACATTCCCATAAAAACATCCACAAACACTAAATCAACTTAACCATCTTTGTTCAACTGTCCTTTTTCATGTTTTACCATCCACCTAACACAATACAAATTTTTGTGCAAACGTAAAGTTTTCTGTTGTTGTGGAGATTGTTATGCCCCACCCTTTGGTGGCAACATGGGGCGAACAACACCCTAACACTGACCCAAACTCAACACAAATACAAAACAAAACTCAACCCCTTTTAAAACAACCAAATCAAGGGAATTTATTAACATAACTAGACAATAAATTAAGAACACCAAAAACACAAGAACATAGCACAAAAATGCCCCAGCTGAGAGGCAGCAAGACCAACAGTCCCAAATCAAGAAGCCTCTCCTGACACTTGCACAGCAGCTTTTAAGGACCACCTTCCAAGGCCAGGTGGACCTCGTACAGCAATTAGCTGGAGAACTCCCGCAGCAGAACTAGAAGACAGAAAACATGGACACAGCACAGAGAAAAACATAGAGCCGTAACACCCCCACCCTTAAAACAAACAATAATTTCTTTGTCACAATCACGTGTACAAAAACATAAGTTCAACATGGACCAAATATAGCTCGCACTGTGACAAGTTACAAACAGTTATTCTTAGGAAAGCACTGGACTTAACTGAAGTAATGACTTACCAAGACTGTATGTTTAAAAGTGAACTGTTGCAAAACAAAATGAGCACCATGTGGGCATCAACCACATACACAGGTTACTTGAGGATTTAGGAAACCAGCAACACAACCGAACTTGACGAACTGGGAGGATACACCCACCACTTTAAAATCCAAAGATCTGTGGTGTAAGCACATCCCAAACACCCAAAAAACTCAAATTAATGTTCTGTAATTAAATACACAACCGCAATAACACACAAGTGACCACACCAGAAGGTGGACTGCAACAACCACAACACAAAATGGTCACATTGTAGTAAACTACACACAAATGTTGACAACTTTCACCTAAGAAGTAACCGATGAGTGACCTAACAAATGTGGAGCACAGTTACCACTAAACAAAGGTCATAATCCAAAAGTTATTGCTAACAAAAGTATTTATCACAGCTAGAAGAAAAGCAACCAAACAAAGCAGTCGTCTCACACAAATAGCAAAAGCTGTTGTGCATAGTGCTAGGGAAAACGAGCTTCATAGAGACACCCCAACCTGCCTACTAAGATGGCTAAACTAACCTAGCTAGTCTTCAGTGGCTTGCGGAGCTCGAGGCGACTTTAAACGCTGAACTCAGTGCATCACCGAAGCCACAGATGTAGCCATCTGTGATAAAATGAAGTGTTTCCCCACTCAGGATTACCACCAAAAACAAGAAAGGCAAAACAACAAAGTGGCGAGCTCTTTAAACCTGCCAGGTGACTAACTAGTCAGGGTGCTCCACAGTAAAATTCCCAAGCTACTGAAGCAGTTACCTCAGTCAAAAGCCCAACATACAGTAACAAAAATAAATGATCTAACAAAAGAGACCACCACTACACTCAAGGGCCTTCAGATGGACATCTTTATCTCACCTCATGTTTGTTCAGCTTCCGGAAGAGCCCCCATTTGTTACGCCCCACCCTTTGGTGGCAACATGGGGCGAACAACACCCTAACACTGGCCCAAACTCAAATAACAAATAAACACCTTTAAAACAACCAAATCAAGGGAATTTATTAACATAACTAGAAAATAAATTAAGAACACAAAACACAAGGACATAACACAAAAATGCCCAATGGCTATTGTGTGCATCAAGCCAATGCTTTCCTGGCTTTAAACTGATTTTGCATTCATTCACAAATTGTAAACTGGAAGCACTAAATATATATTCCAATAAAATGAAAGATTTGTCCTGTAACACCTGTTTGAGCGAGAAAAGATCAAACATGGTGGTACACACGTCTCTGAGCTGTGTCCAAACTTGTCTGTTTTTTTCGTGAGCAAAGACGTGGCTTGTTCAGAGGTAGTGTCAAATCTGTAAAGTCCTATGTCCAGTTTGCATGTCCATTCTGTTTCGGAGACTGAACACAGCTGTCGAGTGTGAAGCTTGTGTGACAGATAAAGTGTCTCCACAAAGAAAGTCCACAAAATTCCCAGTCGTGTTTGCCGGTGCAGCTGATTCCACTTTTGTTGCTTGTTGTACCTCCTTCCATCTTAGAAATGCTTAGATGTGGACCAACTGCACAAATACCATCACATTATTGTCACCCAGAGTAAAATGAGTAGACTTAATTTATGAGTCTTCCTCATGAAGTCTCAGATAGTTCTTTATGTCCAAACTTACCCTGGTGGCTGTTTTCTTTACATCAGATACTGGAAGGGAGACTGCGTATCAGACCTATATTTCATTATACAATATTATGACCTAAAGTAGGTTCTGCTTTGTCTGTCTTGTTACTCTTGTCCATAATAAATACATCACCTTCAGTATGTCTTATTTTTCCTTTCACACTGATTGGTTTTCCTTTTTCCTCCCTCCAGTCGTGTCGATTTGGCTGTCACACAACCTGTCACTGTTGATTTACTTTGCACCTGATGTAGATATTAATCAGATTTCCTAAACGATTTTCTAGACCAGTTTCTTAGCTTTTGTTTGCATGAATACCTTGAATAAAGATCTAACTCCTGTTGTCAAGGTTTCTCAAACACACTTGATCTCCCCGTCAGATCTCATTACACGCGTTTCTTCTCAGAAATGCTCCACAGAGGAAACCAAATACTCTAAAATTTGTTTCCATCTGTAAGTTCTTGGCTGAAGCATTAGGCCCAGTTCTGTCCACACCAGAAGCCTTTGCCAGTATAGTTCTCAAATGGATGGTTTAAACGATTGAGTGCTTTGACTTTTAAAATCTTATTGATAGATAGCTCTGTGTCAAGGGATAGTCCAATGCCTTTTGACCAATAGTAAAGGGCTTTCTTATATTTGGAAAGTGCAGTAAGATGAGAGACAAGTTTTGGTTCATGCCACTGCAAACATGACTACAGTCTTCTTTTAATAGGCTGTAAACCCTTTGGCGCCCTGTCATAAGTATTAACTGCTCTGAGCTGTTACACTAATAAACAATCACAAGCCCCCTCCGTGTTATTAGCTTTACCTTTTCTGTGCCAGAAAGGACACTACTGACACCCAGATTTCTTCAAAATCAGCAATACTTGTTATAGTTTAGTTTCACGCCAACACTCCTGCTCCATCCAAGTGTTCTTAAAAGCAAATCCCATAATTGCCAAATGGGATACTTAACCCACTACTTTATTTTAGTTGGAAAATCAAATATATGTGGTAGTGCATGCATAGTCATTATGCAGTTTTAGAAATGTCTCAGGTGTTGTTCATCACAGCCTCAAGTGTTGTGTCATAGCTGGATGTGCAGCTAGATTTGCAGGATTGCATTCACTTTGAGATTAACATTTAAAAGTAGATAGTATTTAAAAAAGCACGACAGAGGTTGTAGGATCTGTATGAAGGATGCAACATTAAAGAAAAGTGGACCTTCTCACTTCTGTTGATTTGGTGGCACCTGTCAGGCTGGATCAACATTATCACTATTCTTATTAGACAGTATATTTTTGTGATGACACATAACTGACTGCATAGCTTCACCCAGCTTCAAGCTAACTGCGTCTGACTAAGCGGAATAACTAAAAACACGTCTGTGGCTGTGCAGAGCCATAAGGAAGTGTTAATTCATTGTCTAAATAATCGTGTAAGTCAGCTACATAATTGATGTGTTTTGATCGGCATTTGCTGATATATTTTCTTTAGGAGAAAGGGCTCAGTAAGCAGTGGACAGCCCTGTATGGTACTGAGGAGTCAAATGAGCTCTTTGATTTAAATTTTATAGCTGAGTGGACACTCATTTACTAAAACGACTTGTATAACTGTTACTTGATGACTTGGGTAATCTGTACCTTATAAAACACCATCAGTGACATTATAGCGTCCTTTTTATTCACAGACAGCATTGAGACATATCTGTTTCCCCCTGTTAATGAGACAGCTCATGGGTTTCTCTTCATCACCCTGAACATTCAGCTGATGTGTTCTTCTATTTACGTCACTCTCGTTTTATGGAGGTTTTTGTCTCACTGGGACACTTTAGTAACAGCTACATCAGCCTGCACAACTGGTTTTCTGAGGTGAGTGTCTGCACTTCATTGGCACTCCTAAATACAGGCATTAGCCATCAGTGGCAGACACTGGCCCAGGCCCAGCATGCCACAGCCTCACAATGAGCTCACTGTCGTGAGCTGAGATCAGACCCCCCCCCCCTCCTCTCTTCTTACTGGGAGAAGCACCACATGCAGAGCTGCTGTGTTTATGTCACAGCCACAAAACATACTCAAATGTTTTGCTGTCACCAGTTCGTAAGACCACTGACACAGTCGATGTCTATCTGAAGAATATTTTTATCGACATGTGTGCATTGGCTGTGTAGCCTGTGGCATGTCCATGATATCTTTTAAACCTGTATGTCTGAAACACTTTGAAGATCATCTGCTTTATTCCAGCTTTTATTCAATCTTGCTATTTTTATGATCTGACAATGTTTCCCTGCTCAAAAAGGTCTGGATCAAATATTTAAAAATTATATTCAAACTCCTCTAACTAATAATGATATATCCCTGGGGAATCTTCAAGGCCTACCGCACATAATGGAGTCATGTGAAGCTGGCAAGAACATTACCAATCATGTGAAACCCACAAAACAGTCCTTATGACCATCAAGTAATGTTACGGAAATAACAGACCCTGTTTGGATAGCTCTCATCTGCACAGACCCACAGTCCTCTGCCCGTAATCAGCACTTTACAGTCTGGAGAGAGAGTAAAGATTGCAGCAGTGCTGGCAAGCTGGTAAATGGACGTGAACAGTCTCAACAATGACTGGATCATATTTTTCCACTGTGTCTGCAGCCTGCCTGATAGAGGAGACACTAGCTTTCTGGGTGTCGTCTGTCTGATTCAGATAGGGCTGTGAATGTATGGCTGATTGGGGGGATACTGCTTGCAAGTGGGCTAACATGCATGGAACTGCAGTTGACGTCATAGCTCGACAGATCCTGAAGGAACGAAGTAGCTTTAGTGTGTTTGCATGCATGTATGCGAAGGCCAATTCCCCTTGTTAAGGTACTTAACTGCAGGAAGTTCCTGGTCAAAGCCAGGAAACCCAGGTTGTCCTTGATGAGCCATCCAGCTGTGTCCTCAGTCAGATAACCTCCCATCATTTTACCCCACAGTCAGCACTTCAGTCTGGGAAAACTACTTCACCTCTGGCAGAGCGGTCAAGCCCGGGACTCAACATGTAATGAATTATTTGAAATGTTCACAGCACATCTTACAGCAGTGGTTCCTAACTTTTTTGGGCTTGGTGACCTGTCAAAATAAAGCAGTGTTTACTTGTGACCGCCCATCACATGGGCAAATCAACTACAGTGGGATTTTTAGAGGACTGATGATGATTGTGAGGAGAGAGATGACTGAGTGACATTATCCAGTACCAAAAAAAGCAAGATTAGAGAAAAATGAATGCAATTTTGCTTTCATATACATACTTACATACATACATGCATACTACGTATTTTAATTATGTGTACGTTTGAAGACAAAATGAGTGTCCTCCTTCCTCTATCTTGAAGAGTACATCAGGGAGCCATCAGACATGCTAAACTGAATTAGTCAGTGACTGGACCATTCTGCTGTGTGCTCTGCTACTCCTCATTGTTAAATGATCAGCTCTCTCTTCTAACCACCTCTGCTACTGTGGGTTTAATCATGTATAACTTGTAAGCTTGTTGCTGGAATGGCAGAGGAACCCATACACACTGAATTTTGTCTTTTCTCATCCAGTAGTTTTTCAGAAACTTTCATTCCTTTACAAAGATTTGCATTTTTTATGCTGCAGTATTTGATCACTTCAGCAGGTTTTGATGGCACATCAGAATCAGAGAAAGCATGTTTTATCAGTATGTTGCATTTTCCGCCTGTTGTCACACTTACAATCTGAAGTAAATTCATTTGCAAGCTCTTGTTGCCTTGCAACCATGTGTTCAGGGCAAACATGAGCAGTTTTTTTTCATGGCGGATGTTGAGCTACCTTATTAGTTTTACAAAACTAAAAAGCAATCTTTGGATAAATACTAATGTTGAGGCTAGAATTGGCTTGTTCAGTCACATAGCCATTTTTAAAGCTTGTCTTATCTTGTCTGAGTTATTGATGGCTTATCTCTCCCAAGACAATTCTACTAATGCACCAGCTCACCAAACACCAATCACTGGATAACCCCCTCAATTAACAAAAGTGTAGACTCTGCAATACAGTTACAGTGTTTATGGCCTCTGAGATCAGGCCCCTTGATGAATGGGCACTCCTCAGATAGAGGTAAAGGAAACTGTTTTAGCTGGAATGAAATTAGCCAATTAACCTTAAACTGTCAAACCAATCACAGGTCTTTGTTTTGAGCCCACTGATGAACTGCTTTCTGCTTCAGAACTATAATGTGGCTGTATTTTTTTATTTGGGAATAAATCTTATTTGGTTTCATGTTGTGGTGTCATTATAATTGAGGGAAATTTTTCAAGATTCAAGTCTTATTTAGGTTCAAATATTTAAACATATTTGAACAAATTGAAGGAAAGTAAATTTAAAATGTTCAAATGCAATACTAATAAATAACTTGAATAAATCTTACACAGTTGCAGCTCCAATTGACAGAGACATCACACGTTGTCAAGGCCAGGGTTGTAACTCTGAATGGCCGATCAACAGTGCAGCATTAAGTCTGCAGAGTGAAGGAGTCTGATGACTTTTATCTAATCTCTGGACTTACTCCTCAGCCAGCCATGTGACTGGACAGGAGGCCCCGTCCCTGTGGGGGGCACTGACGGGAAGACAAAGTACTGTTTTCCCATGACATCACCATTATTTTTCCCTGTTGGGCCCCTAGATGACTATGATCGGCCCCACTGCAAGCTCACAAGACACTCCAAACCGAAGTGGTTGATGGAGACACATTAGGTGCCATTTTATTGCCGCATGACCCCAGTGCTAATTGCCCTCAGCACAGCACACATTAACATTTTTAGGGAAGAACAAATCACTGTTTGTGTCATCGTGCTGTGGTTGACGCCATGTTTAGTCCAATTTGTGCACATTTCATTTTACTAATCTAGCTGACATTTTAGAAATCCTTCATTATAATAGTCTACATCCAGTATATCCCAAACAGATGACAAAAGTATTGTTTATACTTTCTTAACCTCATCCAATTCTGACCATAATTACCTCGTTCCAGATATATTGGTATCGTTTTTAATATGTAATGTACATATAAATCTCTTAAAAAAAGAGATTTTTTTAACTCAAGAGACTTACCTCATCAAAAAAAATTCATTGTGTGCGTATGTGTGTGTATGCAACATGAAATTGAGATGTGTTTTATACAATATGTTCCAATTCTGAGTTAATAGGTACTTGCATCAAATAAAGTTTGAATTTTATTTAAGTCACCCGTACTTAGAATAAAATTAGGAATGATACTCAGCACCCTGCTTTCACCGGTATAAAGCTGACATTACAGTTGTCTTATCGCTCCCGTGCAGTGATTTGACTTCAGAGTGTCCCTTTTCTGCATTTCCGACACTTCTGATGTTGCATTCCATGAAATACCTGTGGTGAAATGCTGTGAACCTGTGAGCTTACTGAAAAAATATGCACTGACAAAAGTAATTTTCTTATTCTGATAAAAAAAAAAACTCAGGCTGTGAAAAACATGATATTTAAAACATTTGATGGCAAGCTCACATGCATACGCTAATCTTGACTTTGACCTTCAAATCCATAATCTGCTGATAAGACTTTTTGCATAGTTTTTTGGTGATGAGGTTGTCATTCAAGCTTTGTGGACAGTAGAGAATGAATCAAAGACTGCTGAGGTTGATTTCCCCCCTCCTTGTCTCCCACAGATCGAGAGGACCAATCCATTCTTTGCACGTGAGTATACAGGCTCAGGCCACTACTGCATGAATTTAGTTTTATGTTTTCAATTTCATATAAACACTATTTGTACTTTATTGAAACTGTTTACTGTGCCATTTTAAATTTATTGTTGATAAGATAATTTAAGTTCCCAGCCCCCACACTCAAATGGGTCTGTGTCTTATATTGCAGGGAACTAGCTTGGCCTAAATTGGTAGCATAAGGTTCATGGCTCATTCATTAACCTGATGCATGTCTTCTTTTCCCTTTATATTCTCCGAAATAACATCACATGGTGCAGTATATTTCCTTGTGGCTTTTTTTTCTCTGAATTAAATGAAATTAAAAGTGACCTTAATGCATTTACTAGTAATTACATAAGATCAGGAGAAGTGCTAGTGAACCAGCTGCCCCTGGGGCATTGACAGATATTTTAAATTGTGGACCTCAGTGACACTGACCAGTCTGTCACTATTTGAGACAGAAATGAGAAGTGTGGGTGTGAGAAATGCTTGACATTTCTGCAACGCAGCCCTCTGGCGTCTTTCAGTGACAAGTGTCTACAGATGACAGGAATGTCAGCAAAGGAAAATGCCAGAGAGGGTATCAAGACATAAACCATGCAGCAGCCCTTTTTGTCATGCAGAGTGAATGGTGAGGTGTTCATGTTATTTTGTTCCTTCTATTTACAGTATGTCAAAATAACTTGTTTCGCACACCTTACAAAATACTTAACAAAATGTAGAAGCCTGACAAGACATGATTATGTCAGCACTCCCTGTTTATATGGCGTGTCTTGTGAAATAAGGGAGCAGAGGAATCTTAACACCCTGCAGTCCAAGGCCAACAACAGAGACATTGACATAATCCCTCCATGATTACCCCCTGTTCATAGTAGCCAAAGAGACGGACAGCACTTACACACACACACACTGCTCTCCCAGCCACATGACACTCAGTTTGAAAGCAAAACAATATTTTGTGCATACTTGGTGTATGCAAATTAGTACTTACTGTAAAACCTCAAGTATGCTCCAAATCTAAACTGCTGCCCCAAAGTATTTGCATGGCTTGGAGAATACTTCTTTTCTGTTTTTCTGTGCCATGGTCACGGTATGACAGAGCAGTGAAAAGCAGGCCGCACATCCACACACCAACAACCGCAGGCCTGAACTGGGCTGACACTCAACAAATGTTGCAGAGAAAGACACACATGGTTAGATATATGCACCAGTATTTAGTTTAATGATTTTATTTGTGCATTTCTTTGTAACGGAAAAGAGGACAGCACCTGCAAATCTGTAAAGCTAAAGTCTTAGCTTTATTTATCTAGCTTTTTAAGATCACAGAGTGGCTAAGGTGTAAATGTATAAGGGTTCATGCTAAATAATTTAGCTTTTTACAAACACTATTCTAAAGGTTGTCTGTTTTTGTGTGGATTGTTTTTTTTTATGTTTCACAGCGGTGAGTCAGGAGCTGGCAAGACAGAAAACACAAAAAAGGTCATTCAGTACCTGGCACATGTTGCTTCCTCCCACAAAATAAGAAAAGACCACAACATTCCTGTGAGTATTCACCTTTGTCATATCTCTAATTTAGGTTAGCAATACCAGCTCTAAGCCTTAAACTGTACTGAATGAGCCCATAAAATGTGTTGAAACACTAAAAATTGTGTGGATATGTATGAAAAATGACAACCGTTTGTAGCAAGTTTATTCTTTTGACCTTATATAAAGCTGTAACTGGAGTAATAATCATTAGGAAAAAACTAATGAGCACTTTGGCTGAGGTGGCGTTGTTGTGGGATTTGCTGAGGTTAGAATAATAAAGGTACTGAGATTTACTGATAATCATAACACTACAAATAAAAGTACAGATATCGATACCTGTAGTTGGCGACATGGCTTTGTGCACAGGATGCATGTGCAGACAATCTAACAATTTGCATTTGTTTATTTGTAACAAACAGCCAGAATCACCTAAACCAGTGAAACTACAGGCAAGTCTTTAAGCTTTATTATACATCCTGTTCATGTGCATGCTACGTTTTCCTTTCAGACAAACAGACTCATGAAGTATCTGTTGTACGTGAGCCCACTAAGGGCTCATGAGATGGTGTAATTTCACATTTGACAGATAATTTACTGTGTTTAGTTAAAATGCTTGGTGTTAACACTGAAAACAGTATATTTAGCATTTCTATTATCTCTCTCTGTCAGGCACAAAATGCAGTTGTAAGTACAAACTGGCATGATTATTGTGTTTTCATTAAATGTGGCATTTACTTTGTTCAGATGTACCATGCTGTAAATTTGCTCGCAATTATTGTGATTGACACATGGTGAAACATGCATGTTGTATTTATTTGTTGTAGCCACATGGTGAGCCTTGGCTGTTATGAAACTTAGCCATTTATGCTGTTGCAAAAGTACTTACAGTTGTACTTGTATTGTAGCAAGGCATATATCTCATCTGCGTTTTAGACTGTTGTAAGTTAAGATGGAGCTGGTGACCACACCTGTTTGCTTAAAAGCAACAGATGAGGACGTCCATAAGAAGCAAGTTGACCTGCAGTACTACTAGTAATCAGTCCTGGTCATCAGGACCTAGATCCCTGAAGCCATCGAACCTGTGACTGAAATACAGTATATCTAATATGCACGGTACAAACAATTAACACCAGCAGTCTTCTGGATTACAGACCACTGAGGTATTATAATAACTGCTGAAGCTAATTCCATGCATATACTGCTGTAGGTTGTGTTTAGATTATGGCGCTAATGCATCATTTAAAATAAATGTTTAGCTTAAACTACAGGTTCATTTGTATCCATGACATTAATGCAATTTATTATTTTCCATAATAACAATTGAATCTCCCCATGTCCTACAGAGTGGACCCCTGTTTTATGTGAGTAGTATGTAGTTTTTTATCTCACCTCACTTGCAATATAAAGGGGTGCTTTACCCACTCTGTTATCACCTACTCTGTCAAGATAACTGCCTCTTAACTCTTTATGAAGCTGGGCAGTAGACACTTTCCATCCACCCTAATCGACCTGCTGTAGTTTTGCTTTAACTTTTGCATGCACTGAGTTATTAGGATCTGCTTCTTGAAGATATTTAACATTTACATTTACTTACAATGTGAGGGCATCTCTTTTAGAATCATTGCTCTAATCTTCATTTAATAAATAATTTATTTGCCTGTATAATGATGCAGGTTATTAACTCACTAATATACACCACTCTGTCTCACTTAAAAAACTTTGAAGAGTTTGATGTAATCCCAGAGTTCATCGATCAGTCAATGAAAAGTAAACCTCTAGTTTTCTATTTTACTTCACATTTATTAAGATGTGACATTAATGATATAAATATTCAAATGGAATTATGTAATTCAAAAGTGGCTTTATATTTATTAGCTGGTGTGTAGTTTGACAGTTATAGTCATAATGACAAGCTGCTAGTAAATTTAATCTGACAGCCTTTTGCTATCTGACTGAATGACCCCAGTTTATACTGTACTGCTCTGTAGCTGCTTTAAGCTAAAGTTGGCATCATGGAGTGATGAGTCAATCCCCTAAATCTGAAGATCTAAATTATTTTAAGGTGATAAACTTAAAAAAAAAATGAACACCTTCTTCCCTAGCTGTCATTTAAATTCAAAAACTACCAAGCTACCAGCCAGCTAACTGTAACAGCCCTTTCTTTATTTTTCGCGTGAGTGGTGTTTCTTCTTTAATTCTTCTTCTTCTTTGGCCAAGTGTAAACAAACAGGCACTAACATCCAGAGAGCATATCAAAGAGGCAACAGCAATTTCCTTTTTGTCGCTTCGCCAACTCACAGTTACCGTTGACTGTTGTCATCATAGCCGGTGACATAAACAGCTTCTGGCTTAAACTTTCACTTGCTATAACCTGTTAGTACTGTTTGTTGCATGTACAGTATGTAATAAACTGGACAATAGTTACACCACAAGATATTTAGCCGCCATGTAACCCAAGTATGATTGAAGTGCTTCACTGTTTTTTTAAGCCAGGGTCAGTGCAGAACCCATTTCGACCTTTCTTACATTAAGCTAGAGTCAGCCTAAAAGCTCTGTTTGGCCCAGATGAGTTCTCCACATTGCCTTGTTTCTGTCCAGATGCAAATACTTTGAGCCATTTCCCAAGGAGTGTTCTCCTTTTCCTTGCTGGTGAAAAGAGCGACTTGTAATATTTGTCCGGCCTCGTGACCTCAGAACAGATGTTAGATGCTGATACTGGCCTCTGCCTCCATAAGATTTACTGGAACAGTTTTGACTGATCCTCTTTGACTCCACACAATCTGCACTAAAGTACTGTTCCATGGACTGCCAAACAGCCTGCACTCTGATAAGAGACAGCCATGTAGCTTGTAGCTATGACCTGTCTTTTCTTTTAGCTTCAAACAATAATGTGAGTATTTGTAGTGACCGATAATGTATGTTGCTAAAATTTGATCACAGCCACACAACAATTGGCCATCTTACATGGTGGAGTCAGCTCTGTTGGCTGTCAGAGGTCTGACATGCTCACTTTGCAGCGGGAATGTGGGTCAACTTCTAATGCTGCTAAATTGGCCCCCCAACTGGTGTTTGTAATCTGCTCTTTGTTTTTGTGTGCGTACAGCAGACCACACAGATGGGTAGAGGTTGCCAACGAACAATTTTAACTACCGAGTTGCACCACATGCCTGTGTTTATGTAGAAACAAAGGTTTCTTTTGGTTTGAATCCCATGCTGGATTTGCCACTGCTCTGATAGCTGGAAAAGGACCAGGTTTATTCAGTTCAGCCCTGCTTCATTCCAGCTGCTCAGAAACTCAATTAAAAGCAGCCCATCACGCTCTGCGGCCAAAGATCACATTACATGTCTCACATCCTGACCGCAATGCTGATTCCACATCCCGCAGAGTTCCTTTTTGTGGAAAATGGCCTCCACAAGCCTTAAGTGTGCGCAGCTATTTTTGACGTAATGGGAAAATATTTCACTGAGCCACAAGAAGAGAAGTAACATTGCAGAAGAAATTGTTTTTCTCTCAGCCACTTTGGATTCTCTGGTCATGACAGAGCCCACAATGTGGCTTAGATGGAAACACACTGGGCCACCTGTCCAAACATCTGCATAAGTTGCTTATTTATTTATGCAGCCTCTCTTCGTCTTGAAGTGTCCAGTCTGACAAAAGAAATAAAAGTGTTTCTGTTGTGTGTTATGGACACATTCTTCCTGATATGATGAAGAGGCTGTCTGGCTTGTCTCAGCAGAAATTTCCCCAGAAATGTTCTCTCAGTCACTATCAAGCACTGCGACACATCATTAGTTCAGCAGAGTTTTTCTTTGCAGTTTAAACTTCAAAAGATTAAAGTTCTCCAAATGGAGTTATGGTTGTGAAAGTTTTATAGACACCATGTTTATCAGATTAGATTACAAAAAATCCTAAAGCCTGAATTCCACTGCCAAGAACTAATAGTTTCAGCATTTAGATTTCTTAAATATGATCAGATTATTGCTTAATTGTTTAGTCCATAAAATGTCACAATATAAAACCCAGGATTAAGTCCTGAAATTGCTGGTTTTGTCCAAAACCCAAATATATTTCATTTATAATGTCATAACACTGAGAAAAGCAGCAGTGTTAAGTAAACGTTAACTTTTTGTCAGATGACTGATTGTTTAGGCATTGATCATATCAATTCAGAATTTTTCAGAACGGATTTACCAACAAAGATTTCTTCTTTTAGAATTGTTTTGTTGATTGAGAAGTGATGTGATGCCCTTTTACTTTTACTAAATGGAGTAAGGTGTTTTAATCCTCATTCTATCACAGAGTTACCTTTTTACACTGGTTTTGAAATGGTGTGGTCACATAGTCTTTGCCTGGTCTTGCTTTGGCTCTTCACTATGACTCTTTGTGATGCACTGCACCTCTCCCTTTAGGAAACTTTAAATTCAGCTGCAGTTTTGGGTTGGGGAAACTGTTATATGAAAACAATTTGTTTCCAAACTGTGTTAATTTAGCTCATTTTGAGATTGTGGATAACTGCAGAAGAACTCCAGAAAACAACCTTGAACATGTTATCCAGCACCATATAGAAAAACACAAAGTTGTTACAATATTTATAACTATATACTTAAATATTGTCATGATTATTAAGGGCTCAATTTACTAATTAACTCCATATACTGCCACTGTTTGTGTAACTGGGTTATGAAATCTTTTCAAGTCAAGTCTCCAGTCTTTGTCTGCATGTTTATGTTTGTATGTAAAAATCATTTTTAAATCATCGTTCTTGTTTGTTGGTCTTTACTTTCATGACAAAGGACTGCTGTAACATGCCTCTGGGTTTTTTTCAGGGTGAATTGGAGCGTCAACTATTACAAGCCAACCCCATCCTTGAATCTTTTGGGAATGCTAAGACAGTGAAAAATGACAACTCGTCACGTTTTGTAAGTACAGAAAAAATAATTATTCAAGAAGAGGGGCACCTCTTGTTACAGCACCACCTTGGCTAATCTTAATTCAGCACCTGAATTAGATTTAGTTTTTTTTTAAACAAGCAGAAGTGAAACTGATAGTAATTTAATTATCCTACTTTTCCTTTAAACGATTACACAGGCCAAAAATTATGATTAGAGATTAATGATGCTTTTGACCATCATCATCTCTTAACTGGAGGAAATTCCACTCAGCAGACTTCTTAATAGTGACATAGGATCAGAGGGACATGAGTAAAGACTTATCTTATTATGTAATTTAAGGGGATTTTCTTCTTGAATACTAATTATATGTTCCTTTATAAAATAACTAGAGTAAAACTTCCTCTACATGGCCAGCTGTGAGTAAAAACCGCTTCCGTGTGCTCTCTGAGAACTTCAGACATTGTGAGGATCAGGACCTGTAGCCAAAAAATACAGTAAAATGCACTGGTGCTGATAGTGTTGTGTTCAAGACCGCCCAAATCGAGACCAGGTCAAGGCCAAGACCAGAGTTTATCAAGATCCACACAAGACCAAGACTTTTAGGGGCTGAGACCAAGACCAGTTCCCCACGTTACATGACACACATTAAAGCAAGATCATAGGTACTTCTTAAATTGATCTGAATGATCTACATTCCCATTAAAACACCCACATACAAACACTAAGATCTGAAATCAACGTAAGCATCACAGGGAGGGGGAACAGTCGTTAACGGGAACAACTCATTTTTAGTTCGGGCTATTGGTCGCATTTGAAGCAATACAATTTACATCCAATCAAAGTTAGAGTGTTAACAAATAAATCAGACAATGCAAAAGCAATATATTTATATTCCCAAAGTTAAGGTCTTGAAATAAAATCCCGAGTCCTCAATGTCCGAGACCAAGACAAGACCGAGTACAAAAGCGGTCGAGTCTCAGACAAGACCAAGACCATCAAAAAGTGGACTTAAGACCGGTCTCAAGACCGAGACCGGTCTCGAGCACTACAACACTAGGTGCTGATATGAGCCCAGTGTGTCAAAATAAAGTTATCTAGTAACCCTACAGAACATTATTTTTATTAGTTTATAATGTGATGTTACAAATTTTGTAAATATTGCTTTGCACTGTATAAAATATAATTATGTGATCTATGTGTTTGTTTATGGAGGTATGCTGACTCTTAGTACATTATGCTATAAACCTCAGTGTGTGGTACATTAGAATCATTATGTTGGCGATCAATTGATTTCTCTTTATCTCGCTGTGCACTTACTGAGCATTTATCTTCTTTTAATCTCTGCAGGGGAAATTCATCCGGATCAACTTTGATGTCACCGGATACATTGTTGGAGCCAATATTGAAACTTGTATCCTGTTTTAAAACGTTAAAAGTAGAATTGACTAGACATCTGCGTGCATCTGATTGGTTACTGTATGTGAGGGTTGTTTTTTTTTTACAAAGACGCTAGCCACGAGTGTTTGTTGGAAGCACACATCAAATGGTCCATTTACATTAAAGAATGCTTTTTAAATGTGTTTTCATTATTGAAGCAGAAGATTTTTGAAATAATAAATCTTCCAACCACTTTGAACGCTACACTAGGAAATGTCTCATGTATACAGGACGTGATGTTTTGATTCTTCCTTGACCACTCTGTGTCAGACTTACTGGAGAAATCCAGAGCTATTCGTCAAGCCAAAGATGAACGCACCTTCCACGTTTTCTACCAGCTGCTGGCTGGAGCCGGAGAGCACCTCAAATGTAAGTAGCCTGAGCTTTTACACCACCTGTTTCTTTTTCCTTTTGTCTATTGGCAGCTTAAGTTTGTAAAAGATAAGTTGTTTCTGAAATTAAAACAATTACATAGTCCATATTCTATTTATATTCATACCAAGTGTTGCTAACAGTTAATCAGAATCAGTCTTTACCCTTTGAGAAAAAATCATGTCTTAACCATGTTTTTAAATGTTTTTCCGCTTCTCTTTCCACAGCGGACCTGCTTTTGGAAGGATTCAACAACTACCGTTTCCTGTCCAACGGTAACATCCCAATCCCGGGCCAGCAGGACAAAGACAACTTCCAGGAGACCATGGAGGCCATGCACATCATGAGCTTCGCCCACGAGGAGATTCTGGGTATGTTTTCCATAACACCACCATAAAAACATACATAAACACAACAAGTTCCTCAAGGGCGTTGCTTTCACTCGTTTTATATTTTTGTATGCCCTGCATCATTATAATGTGATGTATTTCCGCGTGGACAGAATGTACAGGGCAGTGTATCATTTCTAGAGGGACTTGATCAAAGTGTTTGTGATTGGTTCAGAGTTTCCGTGGGGTCTTAAAAAGTATTTAATTTCAACGAAAACCATGGTGAAACCTGCAGAAACTCTGTGGTTGCGTACTCGAGGAAGAAATGAATATATTATTTTAATTAGTATTATATTTTGCATATAATAAGAGATAAGTGTTTTTAATGGATGATCTACATTTTACTTTATACTTACAAAGTACTAATTGTATTTTTTAATTGATCTCCAATGAGATTTAAACAAGATTTAAGATTAAGACCACAAGATTTAAACAAGACCATCTCTTGATCGCTCCATCACCACCAAAACCAACTAAAACCAACCCTCTTTGTCAGTTTCACTGCTTAAACGCATTAATGTGATCCTAAAGTGATGTCTTACCATAGTAATATTGTTTTCTCTGTGTTCTTACATCTGTAGCCATGTTGAAGGTGGTGTCCTCTGTGCTGCAGTTTGGTAACATTATCTTTAAGAAGGAGAGGAACTCTGACCAAGCCTCTATGCCTGATAACACTGGTAGGTACCCCCCCCCCCCACACACACACACCTTTTACATCTGCTTCATAACCTTGTAGCTTGGAGCTCACAGGTCAAAACGTCCTCCTTTTCCTTTTCCCGTATATACTTCAACTCCTCTCCTCCCCTTTTCCTGCCTCCCTCACACTGTGTACCTCATCCACAGAACAGAGGAACTGGTGATTTATGTCTTTTCTCTCCCCGAGCCTTGTCAACCTGCCATTAAGCCACATCATTATGAGGATTTACTCCTGAAGGAAATGGAGCGCAGCCTTCCAGTTCCTCCACATGTGGCACTGCATATTTGGCACTTAAAAGAAGGAGACAGGGAGAGAGAATGGGTCTAATGCCAGTGATGCAGCTCGGCCAGATATTCCCAAATGTGACAAGCAGAACTCAGGACTGAAGCAGATGTTTTATTTTAGCAGTGAGACTTGGCTCATCTAGGTCCTGCTTTTTCCACTTTTCCACAAGCTCCAGCCATGTAACCTATTTTCCCTGTCACATTTCATAAGAAAACATTTTTCAAAGATTTTAATAAATCTTAATATTAATCACTAATAGTATTGTTGACCTGCTATCTTTTGACAGCGACAAGGAGAGGTTTGCAAAACTATGTATTTACAGATTTTATACAGACTTACACCTGTATTTAACATCCAGGTGTAAGTCAACTATACAGTTTCTTCCATTCTTATGGGTTTGTCCAAACTTTGTCCATCTCTGTTTCCCAGCTGCTCAGAAGCTGTGTCATCTGCTTGGTATGAATGTAATGGAGTTTACCAGAGCCATCCTGTCCCCGAGGATCAAAGTGGGACGAGACTACGTCCAGAAAGCGCAAACTAAAGAGCAGGTCAGTTAGCTGCATTTCCTTGACTGACTTACACCGTGCAGTTCTATTTTTGTTGCTGGCTGTGATCCTTAGTAACACTAATAAAGATCTATTAAAATGCAGCTGAAGTAGTCATCAGCACAAAAGATAGCAACTGTGTTTGAAAATATCTGGTTCTTCGATAAACCAAAAGTCAAAGGTACAAGCTTGTGTACATGAAAAGCACGATTAGAGGCGTCATCTATGTTAAGAAAAACATCTAATCAGCAAGGGTAAAATTCAGTGTGCCGTTAATAAGGATTGGAAAATAAAGATTATGGTTTTTTATTTATTAGAAAACTGGTAACACAATCTGGATCTTAAATTTGTTAACTTTCAGGTTCTGCGTCAGATTTGGATGTCGTCTACAATCTTAGTGTTGTTTTATTTTGTTCACAATTGCTACAACGAATTCTCTACATCTGTGTTTGGATCCTCTGACTGGCTTCTTCTGCGTACAGTAATGGCTGAGCTCCATAGATATTGTTGTATTAAGATCCTTCTGCATACTCTGAAGTTGAAATGATAAAACGGATGGCCATAACAGAGAAGGCGTGTTGTTGAAATGTATCTGATAACTTGCCTTGTTTCATATTGTAGTGGACACAAGGGAAGGGTAGGTTTATCTTCCATGAAACCACTCCAAACTACATCTCATATTTTATGAATCATTCACCGCCATTTAAAGTGCAGTCCTCCTGCAGACTTCCCATCATAAAGGCTACAGCTTGATGGATACTTCTGTTTTAGATAAGTCTGACTCAGAAAGCATGTTGGAACCTTGGTGGTATACGGTCTTGCTAAGATGTATGATGAGTCCATTTGTCCAGTGTAGAATAGTCGTCTTTGCAAGGATCTGGAAGCTGTGTATCTTCTTATATTGTCTCACCACTCTTCCTCTCCTCTCTTCCCCCCTCCTTTCAGGCTGACTTTGCTGTTGAGGCCTTGGCTAAAGCGACATATGAGCGTCTGTTCCGCTGGCTGGTCCATCGCATTAACAAAGCTCTGGACAGAACCAAACGGCAGGGTGCCTCCTTCATCGGCATCCTGGACATTGCGGGTTTTGAAATTTTCCAGGTTTGGATGAAAATCTTTTTTTTTTTTTTTTATCTTTAAAGAAGTTTGTCCTGTTGTGCTTAAATTAGAAGTTTTGTTTTTTGTTGTCTTCTACGCAAATTTCCATTGAAAAGTATTGTTCTTCCTTGTATTTATTCCCAACTACAGCTAAACTCATTTGAGCAGCTGTGTATCAACTACACCAACGAGAAGCTGCAGCAGCTCTTCAACCACACCATGTTCATCCTGGAGCAGGAGGAGTACCAGAGGGAGGGCATCGAGTGGAGCTTCATCGACTTCGGCCTCGACCTGCAGCCCTGCATCGACCTCATTGAGAGGCCTGTCAGTGTGATTAGCTTGTATCAATGAGCTCAACTTTTTCAAAAAATACCTAAACTAAACTCCTATTTTCCACTTTATCTTGAATTATTGCACGTTATTCTACCTGAATCGGAAAGGAAAAGGCTGGCTTTTGTCTTTTAGTGTCAAACACAATGTCTTACTTTCATTTGCATAGAGGAAAAAGTTGTTGTTGGGCAACTAGGGGTTTAAGATGCTGAGCACAAGGCTCCTATCTAATAAACACAAAAATGTCTTGCTGGTGGAGGTCAAGCCACGTTTACCGTTCACTCTCTCTGAAGCCTTAAGTTCTGTCCCTTCTTGATATTGCTTCAGGCGAACCCTCCAGGAGTGTTGGCCCTGCTTGATGAAGAGTGCTGGTTCCCCAAAGCCACGGACAAGACTTTTGTAGACAAGCTGACCCAGGAGCAGGGCACACATACCAAGTTCCAGAAGCCCCGCCAGCTCAAAGATAAGGCCGACTTCTGCATCATCCACTACGCCGGCAAGGTACCCTCATTTTATTTCTCTCAAAATCAGACTCTGCAGGTTTCTGTCTTTGCTTTACTGAAGATACACTGTTGGTGTTTCTTTTCAAGCTGGAAGACCACAAGCCCAGAAAAAATAAATTGGAAATGATCTTGGAAATTGCAGTTTACTGAAGGATGAAGCTTTCCATTTTTATGGAGCGTGTTTTTAGGGCATAGGTCAGGCTCTCTTCTTAAAAGCACTCACTAAGACAGACACATAGGATCATATTGATAGTCATAGCTTTTATAACTTAGACTGCACTTTGACTTTCAGTTGCTACTTTTGTTCTGTGTGGCACCAGACTCATTATTTTTGTCTACATTCATAGTTTCTATTTTCCTCCCTGATCTTCTCCTGCAAAAATTAAACAGCAAGTAAAAAGTTGATGCCGTTCAGCGCTCAGATTAAAGAGTGATGCAAAGTTCTCTTGTGGTGGGATTTCAGGGAAATCGTGTCCTGGTTTGATTTATATGGCATTTTATGAAATTGGATTTGGTCATTGTCAGTGCTGTTATGCAATAGGACTCAGCACTTGTGTTGCAGAGAGACCTGCAGAGTAGCACATCTGCTTACCATTATGTGGACTGTGTCGTTTTACACCACAATCAGTCAAACACTCGTCTGCTGTGGAGAAAAACCTGCAGCGCCACGAAGCCAAATGTTGTCAACATAGGTATGCACACAAAATATGACCTCATGGGTGCAGTTTGAGTCAGTGTGGCCTGTAAATTTAGTCAGCATTTGAAGTGGGTCACCATGATGTGTCAGATGTACAACTGTATTCAATAGGTGTTTTAGCGTCCCAGGTCGCAATAGACTTGACTAGCTAGTTACACAGGTAATCACTTTGATAGATCTGAAATTTCCTCTTCTTCTGTTAAACGACCAGCACATCCTAACATCTCTCAAAAACTAAGTTTAAAATATGTTATATATAAAATCTGTATCTCAAATACATATATCTGTTTAAATACACATATCTGGTGTCAGTATTCGCATTGTCAGATGTCAACACATTCCCACACACATAAAAAAACTATATATTGGCCTTTTTTTTTAATGAAAAGAATGTGATGTAAGAGTGTGTGACCACTTGAAAAATAAACTTGTCAGTGCTGTCTGATGCATAAACTAAATAACAGAGACAATTTTTCTAAATTTTCTCAAACATTTTTAATAATGTATCTGATAAGTCGACCGGCCCCATATTTATCGGCCAATATTAGCTTATCAAAGATAGATATTGGCATCGACTGTATTGCCAACATGTGCTACACTTGTACTATATACTGTTCACAAAATATGCCGGTAAGTAATAAAAATAGAAGTACATAAATGCTAAAAATATTCCATTAAAACAGATCTTAATGAGAAATGTTTGGTCATGTGTTAAAGTAAAAAACAATTAAATTGGCAGGTGTGTCATTAGCAGATTGTTCAGAAAATAAACATGGTATCTGCCGTGGCATCTGCTTAATTTTGTCTATATGACTGAGTTGTTCCGCGCGTTTGTTACAGGTGGACTATAAGGCAGATGAGTGGCTAATGAAGAACATGGATCCCCTAAACGACAATGTGGCCACACTTCTGCACCAGTCAACTGATAAATTTGTGGCTGAACTTTGGAAAGATGGTAAGCTGCCACGAACACTTAAAAACAGTACAAGATACAAGAAGGAAAACCTTTCAGTAACACATCGTTTAAGATTCATTATGTGTGTACCTGTTTGCTTATTCAATTAAATATACATCGATATGTCACTCACTCAAGCCTACTACTAACAGCTGTCTGCCTTGTTGACCCAGGCCTACACATTTCTGATCTCTAAGGATTAACATCACCCTCCCCTCCCTGTCTCTCTCTCTGTGTTGTAGAGATTCAGACCATTCAAAGGGCTTCATTCTATGACAATGTCACTAGTCTGGATGAGCCAGCAGGTGAATGACTGGGTCGTGCCGTAGCAGACCTGGGCCAAAATAATACTAGCTGAAAATGAACAGTTTTGGGTTGTGAAAACAAGCTGCTCAGGGTGCTTGGTAGGCTAAATATAAGCGCCTCCCAAGCAGGTTCTGATATATTTTTGCCCAGATCTGGCTGTATGTTTCATGCTTCAGCCGACGCTGTGTCCGTCATGGCTACGATGGCTCCCATTTGCTTCCAGGCTGCATGGCTCCCTTGTCTCAGCCAAAAGCAGTAGTGCCTAATTCCTCAACAAGTTCAAGTAGAATATAAGCATCTGCTCCCTCTAGTCAAACGAGTGTGCTTTATTTGTGTCAGTATTTTTGTAGGCGGACATGAGTCTTGTGATCTTTGGTGCAGTAGTCTGGACTTCAAAGCTTATTTCTGTCTTTGTCCCTCCTCTGTGATGTCACACGTCCACGAAATTAAGGATTTGAAGCTTGACTGAAGAAAATGTAATGACATTAATTTCCCACCATTCTCTTTCCTAGACAGGATCACAGTAGCAGGGAGTTAAAACCAGATGTTAGTATTGGCTCTGAGCTCAGACAGCGAGCCATACATCACATTGGTTTAAATGTTGAAACTCCAGCTGTCTGGCAGTCATCAAATAATTTTATTTAGTCGTACATTAATAAGTGACATAGTGTATATTCAATTGAGTGTTAAGTCCTAACTCATGTGCTTTTTTACTGCCAGATTATAAACAGATGACTATGATGGATAATTCTGCTGATATCTAAATTTATGTTATTGTCAAGAATTCCTATGAAAACACCAAAACCAACCATGAATTGATCGCACTAACAATAACTGTCCGTGTATCCAAAGCCTGATTTTAAATTATTCCTTTGTGCCATATAATATCATTGCCACGCTGTTGCACTGGCTGTCTTTTTTGTACAATGAACATGGACATTGTAGTTTTATTTTCATTATCTTACCTTCTAATCCTAACTAGAACTATAAACTCGAGTCTTGTAATCGGCACTCATCCTGTCAGGCCTGTATATGTGTTAATGTAGAACAGGTGGATTCAATTAGAATTCAAAGAGGTCCAGTTAGAGAAAATTTCCCGAAGCAAAGGTCCGGAACATCAAAACGACTTCCCTCCGTTATCATTCAATACCATAATGTATAGTTGTATCAACAAATCTTTTTAGTCAACAACGGACTGTCAAATCAAATAATATTTCAAGAATATTTCAGTTTTCACATCAAACTGGAGGGATAATAAATAATAACTACTCTAATAATAAATTCTAAATTTAAGTAAACTAAAATAAGGTGCCTGATTTTTAGAAAAGGGAATAAAAAGTGTAGCTTGAAGTGATGAAGTGTATTCTTCACTGAACACATCAACTGAACAGCTGTAATGCCTTCTCTTTCATTCCCTCTCATATACCACTTTTCTACTTTCTCTTGTTCAGTGAGAAACGTGAGCTCTAGTTTGTCCTCCCAGCTAGCATTGGAGATCTATGAGATATTCTGGTTCTGAACGGCCCGTAGGAGGAATGTACAGTATAAAACATTGTTTTAACAAAAGCCACCGATAAACAGCAAGCTAGCCATCTCCATATTTTCTTCAGTCTTGCCGCATCAGCTGCAAAACCTCGACTAACACTTGATCTGGTCTTGGACTCGACTACACTTGTACTCAGCCTTGTCTCGGTCTAGGATTTTATTTCAAGACCAATCCAGGCCATAACTTTGGGAAATTAATAAATTGCTTTTGCATTGTCTGATTAATTTGTTAACATCCTAACTTTGATTGGATGTAAAACTAATTAAGAGATCTGACACCAGAGAGTGGAGACCGATTGTATCACATCGGTCACACATATACATATAGGGCTGGGTATCAAGTTCAATACTTTTTAGGCACTGACCGAACTGCCTCAATACCACTGAAAATCAAAAAATTCCTTGTCTTTCGGTACCAAAGTTCGGTACTTAAAGGTTCTTGTTAACGCCAATGAGCCAATAAGCAGCAACATTCTTGATGTGCCCACATCTAAAAGTGATTTGGCTGTGGTGATGTAAACACTAGCTCACGCAGGTTACACACAGAGACGTGGCTCTTGGATGTAGAAGACGTGGAGAAAATCAAAAGTGTGGCTTGATGCGATGCAATATTTGTGACGTAAAATGCTGCCAAGAGACGACACGACTGTGCGTGGAATAAACTTAACAGAAAGTTGCTCCGTCTTTGCTGCAATAAGACAGAGCCGGTGCATCATACTGCCACCCTACTGCCACCGAGCCTGCTTTAACACATCCACCGTACGAGCAGCGTTGGCCAGTAGCGTCACTACAAGCATGCCCGGATTAACATAGTTTTGTGCCCTAGGGTGACTACAGTTTAAGTGCCCCCCTCCTGACACTTAATGTGTGAA
>JAPMOB010250066.1:0-30278 GCA_029875015.1 Lepomis gibbosus | reverse complement strand
ATAAATTCCAGGTGCCACTCAAATGTTAAAATTGCCAATAAGTATTTTATCAGAATTTTTATGGAAATGAAAAAATGTTTATATATATATATATATATATAGTATAGTGATTCATTGCAATTGAGAGAATCAAAAACATCAATATGAATCACAGAAAAATAAATCAACTTAGCATGTGGTGTACCACAGTCTGCATGTACACACAACAGCTTAATTCAACTTGTCAGTGCTCTGCATTCAGCATCAGCAGTGTGCACACGACTGACCTCCAGCTGTCTAGAAAATGGTACAGTGGTGGGTGCTTTAACACTCGAATGAATAATATAAATAATAAAAAATGAATAACTGCAGAACAGCAGCTCAACACCAGAAGCACAAATTTAATGTAGTTTCTCAATAAAGACCATTCATTCCAGAATAACACAATTAAGGTGGAGTGAAACGTTTTATTTAGATTAACAGTTACAGCAGTCGTGTCTCTGAGGGAATATACTGCCTGCTGACTTCTCTTGACTACAAACCATAGACTGTATATAAGAAATGGACGTAGTCATCGTGACGTCACCCGTTGGTTTGTGGACTGCCGTTTTGAAGCCTCTAGTTTGGCTGATAGGGTGCGGCCATGTCGAGTTTTTGCAACCAGGAAGTCCTGGAAGTGACGATATGGCGAGCTAACTGCCGTGTGCCATCTGTAACTCACGTTAACTGTCACTTTAACAGGGCTGATAAGTTTGTCTGAACACCAGTCTTAAAACTAAATGTACTCACCAGAGAAAGTGAACAGCCAACTCCTAAGCTTTTTTTATAGTGCTGGTTAAATTTACACAGCGCCGACGGCTCTAGCCTGATTGACCGGTGGCCATGGTAACGACCTGTCAATCATAGATAATCCCACCCAGAAATATACTCTGCTTTGTGGTCTATTTAAAAATAAATGGGACCATAATTTGCTAAATGACCATAAACTCATCAGGAAAGTGTTTACTGGGGTAATTATTCAGCTGAGAAGTAGGATCATTTTCCCATTATTTCTAATGGAGCCAGACTTCTTTCTGCAACCAGAAGAGTCGCCCCCTGCTGGACTTTCAATAGAATGCAGGTTTCAGGGACTTCCGCATCGGCTTCATAGACCGGAAGCTTCCCGCTTGCTACAAACATATTAAGAGTGGATTTGGAGTCTTCATTTAGCAAACAAGCCGGAAGACTTGAGGCTACTCTAGAGAGAGATAACTTCTAATTCTGACACCTGAAATACAAGGATGAATGTCTGGAAAATGTGAGTGATGCATCTACAGGACTGCAACATTTAGACATCAATAAAACACTGTTTCACTTTCCCACTGATCACATGTACTGGTCATTACGAGCGAGCAGTACACGGTTAACACACCGTAATAACACCAACACCAAACATCTTGCACCTTTTAAATAATAAGAACAAGCATCAGTAAACTAGGATGCTGTATGTATAGGGCTGGGCGATATGGCCAAATTTGTTACCAAAAATAAAATATTTCATATCATTTGATAACAATAATTATCATGATAAATGTGAAATCATTACTTATTTCAAGTTTAAAGGCTGATTTTTGCTCCTGAGTGAAAATTTAGGAAACCAGATGGTCAATTATGTGGTTAAACGTTTCTTTACGCTCAGAATGTGACAAACACTTGCTGCCAAACAGTGGATCACTTAACAAATCTGAGGTAGAACATTCAAAAGTAATGTGACAAAATCTTTTTCAACTAATATGAATACTAAAATGTTTTGCAGTCCCTTTTCCTCAACAAAATAAATATTTTAATAGAAAAATTAAGTGCTAATTCATTTATGATTCAAATTGATTTAACCAAATATTTATTGACAATATACTGAACATTTATTATATTGTTATTGAGGCAAATGATATTGCGATAATTATCATCATTGTTTTAATACCCAGCCCTATGTATGTAGAACTGAAACTACATGGTGCAGCACAGATGCCAACAAAAAAGCAAAGCATGCATGACAGCCAAGGTGTGAAAGATAGAAGGCATCTCTGGATCAACAATTTCATGTAAAACCGGGTCAAACAGAACCAGAAGAGACTATTGTTGTCTTTACCATATAAAACAGAAAATATTTTCTCACCACTGTGACGGAGGATAAGTGGGGTCCTTTACTGAGAGTAAACAATATATACTACATGTACAACAAATATAACCCAAACCAGCAACATACCTTAGTCGTGATTTCTACAAAGCCATTTTGTTATGACATAATTCAACTGCAAAGGTTAAAAAATATTTATCTTGCAGGATAATTACGTTGAAATCTACTACTGTGACAATCACACAAATTCACCCAGGTTATGAGCATAACAACATAAATTTCATCAAAAACATGCCTTCAGGCGATTACTTACTGTAATCTTCTAACTAGGATTCATATAAAATCCCTCAGAGACATCATGTTCATTGCCATGCATCCTCTTGCTACACGTACTCGAAAGTGTTTGTCAGATATTCCTTCATGCAATACAGACTTCTCTGTTGACCCCAGACAGCCTTTTTCATGCTGCTGCTCCTGCTAAACTTTCCTGCAGCTGCTGAACACTTGAACAATAACACTTTCACTCCACCATCAAATTTAAGGTGAACTTAAAAGGTGAGTCAAATCATAAACACCTGATAAAACTACAAGTAGCAGCGCAGATTTCTGCAGTAAACACACTCGAAACGGCAGCAAATTCCACAAAATTCCTACCCTGCAATTTTGTTGCGCAGAGGCTTGCTGGGGATGATGGCGATCTCCTCGCACACCCTCTTGTTGGTGTGGAAGTCGCTGCCCAGGCGGGTGTAGTATTTCTCAATGATGACCCTGGCGGCCTTCTTGACTGTCTTGGTCCTGACTCGTCCCTGATGAGAAACCAAAGAGAGACGCTGTCAGTTTTCATACAAATGAGAAATACCGTAATAAAACACACCACTGATAACCTTGAGGACATAACAGAGTGGAGGAAAACTGTGTATGAACTAGTTAATGTTCAGTACACTAGAGGGCATGTTAGTGGGATCAGAGATACCTCCTTCAAACAGCAGCAAAAAATAACAAAACCATTTCTCGGCAGACATGTATAAAGAGTGGAAATTGAAACTATAGCTACAGTAAATAACGCAGCTCATTTCCAACCTTGTGAAAACATGACTTGCAGAGGGTGCTGTTCACTTTAACTTAGCTTGATAATCAAGGTGTCTGCACGTTTCCTCTCAACTTACATGCAAGGTTAAATCCCTTTTAAAGGTTAAACTACAATGCAAATTAAAATGAATATAAATCACTTAATTTTAGATGGTTAAAGCAGGCTTAGTGGACTTATTACAAAGAAGTCTGCATGACTGCTTTCTGACCAGAAAATCATGGCACCAGAAAATTTATTTAAAGTAGAATTAAAACGATTTGTTTGAAAGTGTAGTACCGGTTACAAGATCCTGAAATACATGTTCTGGACTTGTAACATTAGACACACGTTATCATACAAAATACTGGTCCTCTAACGACGGTTTTAAAACAGTTTGGCGGCCAGTTAGAAAGTGACACTCCAACATCTAGACTGTGTTTACATATTAAACTCAGCTGAAGAGCATCGAAACCGAGCGTTTACAAATCTTTGTGCCGATTGTGTGCAAAGTGCTGCTTGTAGCCGCTTGGTGGGCAGACACACAGTGAGGATTGAAATGGATTAAGAGGGCTGGTGAAGTGAAGTGTTCTCCGTGTACCCACCATGTTGACTCGGACCGGTGGAAGAGAAGCACCGGATGTTCACACAGGAAGTTTATAGTTCACAACCGCCGCTGCCGCGCATCCCTCCCGCGGCCAACACTGACCACTAGCGGCGGGAGGGAACAAGTGCAGCGAAGAATGGCAACAGATAAACATAACTTGTGCAGTTTTTCTCGATTCCTTTAATATATATAATAAGGCTCTTAAACAAAAATTTCAAAACCATAATGCCATTTATCAAAATAGCACACCCATTTCCCTAAACTATAAACACTATTCTCCCTGTTTTGACGCATATTGGACGAGATTCTCCGGCCTGTCCCGGACCAAAGACAGGACAGAATGATTTTTTGTTTGGTGTGTTGTAGGCCTATTGTATGGTACATTAAAGAATATAAAATGTGCAAATGTTTACATTCGTTGTGTATTTTGTTGTGTTTACCATGTGAAAGGGTTTTTGAGGGGGAAAACCACATGTAACATAACCGTTTTTTTTGTACTATTGTTTTGAGTTTATCTCACCAGTGTACAACTGTGTTGTAGTGTGTGTTTTTGAGGACTTGTATGTCATGTCTGAGGGCAAAGTTTGGTTGTTCAGCAAGATTGTTTTTGGCTCCAGAGCTTCATTTTGACCTGAAAATAGGAAGCTTTGGGAATTGAGTGAGTAGTTATGGATTTGCGTTTAGAGTTTTGAGAAAATGACGCATAATTTCAAGAAATGTGTTTAAGAAATTGAGAAAAACAGTAATAGCATAAAACAATTAATAGCTCAGACTTTTATTTGCTTCAATGACTGAACTCAACCTGAATTATGGGACAGGATTTCCCACATAACTCTTGCTCAGCAAAGATGGGAAATAGGCTGCTATAAAATTGTTTATTAACACTCTTTAAAACCAGTGTGAATATTACCTGTATAAAAATTAGGCTATTACCCAGTTCTGAGAGACGAGAGATTGGACTGGATTGCTTTTAACTGAAGTTTTACGGTACACATAAAGTAATACCTTCCAAGCAAAAACCATACATTTGTATTTTTACTTAAGTAAATGTAAACAAGTTGCACTAAAAGCAACAAATTCATTGTATATAAATTGTATATTGTTTTCATTATGTTTTTTCAATAAAAAAAAAGATTTCTTCATGGCTGTATGTGTAAAAGGTATACGTATTTAATATATGCATATACATTCTAAATATAAGTATTTTAAAAAACAAATTAAATAAAAATTATTGTGTATTTGTTTTTTTTCTAAGAGGACAATATTTTAGGAGAATAATATTGAATTTAAGTCTTAATCGGCAAAGAAACTATTAAGTACAGCTGTTAAAAAGAGGAAATGTAAGAAATGTACAATATTTCCACTAACATGTAACAGAAAGACTAGCAGCCACATGAACAGAAGCTAATCCAATATAGGATACACAAAATTAAATATTAGTAACTACTTTTGTGTGAAAATTTTGATCACATTCCGGTGTATAAGCAGAAAGCCTCCAGAAGGCCCCCGTTTTCCTACAAATTTTAAATGTAAACGTCCTATAGACATTAACAATCCTATAGATTTTAAAAACTTGAAATGCCATTTCATAGGATTCAGATAATGGAAAACCGGGTCCAGTGATTTCTAGCTCATTAATTTTGATTTATTTTTACTTACCAAGTCTATAAATGTGTACATGCTAACAAATACAGTGAAAGAATTTTAGTTTACCTCTTTAGGCCTCTAAAACCCTCTCCAAAGAATTCTGAAACTGAAAGTTTAAATCCACTCTGACATTAACGTTAACTAGCTGGATAAATCATCTGTATACATTTGCCATTTCATTACAGTCGGAATACAGAATCTGAAGCAATTAGTACAAAATCATCTCACAGAAGACATTCCCACAAGGTGGAGAGATCTTTTATTTGACATAAAAAAGGGTGCAAACTGGAGTTTCCCTTTAGGTGTGGAGGGAATAAAAAGTGATTTTATAAGGTTCATGTGTGAAACATTGTATTATATGAATCCAAGGAAGAAAATAAAACAAGCATCTCCAATAAAAAGGACCTTTACCTTTCTGTAAATTAAAAATATGAAACCATAAAGAGAAATGTGGGTCCTTCATTCTTGAAGCCCTTGACTAACTCATTCAAATACATTTTTGAAGTGACATTCATATTTCAACACAATAATATTTATTTACAGTTAAGATTTCTCTTAATCATAGCTCTGCAAAAAAAAAAAAATGCTGAGGAGAGGATAAACTCTTGAAGCTGTACAATTTGATTTTCCACAGTCAGAGGGGGGAAGAACAAAATCAAAGAATACTTTGTTTAGATGGATCCCAACAGAAAAAAAAACAAAGTATAATTGTGAACTCTGTACAATTTACAAATAATCATCACAATATTGCAGTAAATGTCACCCTAAACCTCTCCCTCAAAGAAAAATATACAGTAAATCCAAGACAATTCTACAGTACAGCAACAAGGAAAAAGTGCCAGAGAACCCAAAAAAGACCTAAGCCATTCAATCACTGTCCTTTGCTTTGATTTACACAGCTTTGACACACAGGAATGCGAGTTACACAGAACCAAAGCCATAAACACACATCTGACTGAAGTACATCAGAAATAATGGGAAATGAAATGGAATGTGCTGTGAGAAGACATGAAAAACTTACTTATTTTACATGAGGACTGGAAGCCATAACGCCTCACTGACCCAACAGTATACGAGCCCTACAGGTGAGGAAATTCACTGGAGAGAGAGAGGCCGCTCGCTGTCGTCTCCAGATAAGCCATGCAGATACAAACCATACAGAGTACTCCTATATCGCTCTGCATGAGGCCCAGAGAGTTAAAAGTAAATACATCAGAGTAATATACCTATATCTATCATTTCAGCCGTGAGCTAAATAGCTAGGCGACCCACAGTTTGAGGAAGAAGCAGATGTTGCAAAGATGACCAGTCATAAATTAAACTCTGAAATAATAAACTCGGTCGGTAAAAATGGTGTTGGTTTCCTTTGAGTTACAACGTGAAAGAAAGAAACCAACAGAAACAACTCACACAACACTTTTTCTTTCCGACGCTCTTTAACATCTCCGACAACACTTACTGGCACTGAATTGAGCTGTGTTGTGCTGTGATTTCTCAATATGACAGTGGACACGTCAAGGACACACGGTGGAATGCGATGGTCAAAAAACATTCAACTTCATATTTTCCTGGCACAGGTAAAAAGGCATGGGCTAACAGTAGTCTCAGGAATGGCACTCGGAGAATTAAGGGGGGAACATTGAAGGCTATACAGTCTGGATATTCATCTCACTAAACAAAAATACTTTCAACTTTTCTCAAGTAGCTGGAATGAAACAGCCCGGGTGCCGCTGATGCTTTGTGGGGAGAATCACAGGTTTGGTGACGCTAAATCAAAATACATTATGGTGAACCTTTCACAGAGACACAAAAAGGCGATTTTAACCTCCAAACCAACAGCTAACTGCACTTGTTCGGGGCAAAAACAATGACCCAACACTCACCCGGTCATTTACATCAGCTAGCACAGGACTCCAAATGTGAGACCGACAAACTTCACCATCCCAGCACACTCAAGAGGCACTAAGACATCTCAAACAAATGAATACCTGTCATTCGAATAGCCTGTTTTCCCACCATTCCCCTCAAATCCTATGTGTGGAATTACTATGATAACAGCCAAGAAAATAAGAACAAACAGAAAAGGTCCCGTAGATTTTCATATTCAAGTACTTTCAATAACACAATAACTTAGACCCCGGAGTAACAGACATGTCAGGGGTAAGAATAAACCGAAAGCTATACAGTGTTAATACACGCAACAAGCAGGTTTACATACGGATTCATTGAGATAGTTTGCAACATCTACAACATTGTTTTACTAAGGATGATGGAGCAGGTCCACAAAACGCCAAATCTAATGCTCCACTGAGAGTTGATTCACTCTTGCGTGTGTGTGCAGAGAAGGGGGCATGGCACAAAAAAAAAAGGAGTGGGTGGGGATAGAAATCAATTTAAAGTGTATTCCCTGCACCCTATAGGGTAGGCCTAGCACACGAGGCAGCTACAATTAAAGTAATAAGCACATTTAAAGTACAGTATTAAGAAGGCAGGGTCTTGTCAGGGAAAGCCGGGGTCAACAAATGTAGTGCAGTCATGGTCTCAAGCTTCTTTTGTTACCCTCTCTTTCCCTGTAAAACCATGGCTATTTGGAATGGAAAAACAAAAATTGCATTAAAAAAAAATTCACATTAGCAAGATATAAAATAAAAAAATAAAACACCTATGTACGGCAATTCACTCTCTGTTAGGAGGATAGGCAAGGTGACATATCGAGGATATTGTTTCAAGGCAGTCCTCCATGACACTAAATAAAATTAAAAATGGTATGGACATGGTCACTTATCCGCTCTCACTCACGCTGACGTTTTCTCTCATTGAGAGGGACCGGGGGTTCAGCAGAGTCATCCAAACATGAAACATCGCTTTGCAGCAGAGGGGTCTTCAGACACACAGGGCCAATGACATCTCAACACCGTTTCAGATTACACCAAACCTTCCATTTTGCTATCTCAAGAATACATCTTTTGTGTTACAAGGGAAGTCATGAACTGCTCTGATACTCTGTGGGAACAGTCCGCAACTTTGGGCTATATTGTACAGTTGATCCCCAAAAATTGCAAATCTTTCAACCATAATGCTGCCAACTCGTTTATCCAACTGGTGATGTGATGTGGTGGTCGACTGGTCAGTCGGTCGGGGTTAAGGCATTGGACAGTAGCGTCGAGAGGATGTGATTCAATCTCCAAAGCACATCACGCCAGTTTCCCTTGTCACTCCAAAGCAACATCCCCCAGTTTCTTCTGGTGTAGAGTCCGTTATTAACCATCACATTATTAAGATCAACAACATTTAAGACCCTCCCACCAGCTAATCCACTTAGTTTTGGTCTCACTTTTTTCCTGTGTTATTGGTCTTAACTCCTTAAATGCAATTTCCTTCCCATGCACATGACAGATTATATAAATGCTTCAAAGTCATTTACTTTTCTGTCCATACATTCAGTGTGTATGTTTTAGAATAAGTAAGAAAACTGGTGGCAACCAAGAGATAAATAGCATAAATAGCATTTTCTTTCCCCCAGTCCCATCTATAAGAGTCAGGTTGCTGCTCATCATCACATAGCCAAGAAGAGCAAAACTGCATGAGAGTCAAAAGAGACTGTAGTGTGTTTTGACAGCAGAGTGGTTAAGGAGAGTGCTTTAACCAAGCAGCGGGAGCAGAAATCATCCCCAGAGAACACAGTGCAGGAGGCGACTCTGGTCTTCTGTTCTCTCAGGCCTGGGTCCCAGTGCCAGGGTTGACCTCTTTGGAGGAAAAAAGTGCAGGGGCCAAATGGCAGACTGATGCTCTTTGTGCCTGTACGTGAAGGTAGGCAGTTACACTCTTGGTTCCTCGTGTGTTCAGGTTTACATTCAGTCCCACGTCAGGAAAGACCAAAAAGGCTTTGTGTCAAAATGAGCTCAAAAACTAACGAGGGGCAAACCACTTTGAACTGCAACTTGACAGAGGGGAAAATGAAAATATGATTTTGTGAGTCAAACCAAGAAAGTGGCAAGATTGGACAGGAAGATCAGTCTCTTCCTTTGCAATACCACAGAAGAGAAACAGGACCAAAAAAACAGGAGAGAAAAACAGAAAATGCTATGTTTTTTGGGGAGGAAAAAAAAACAACCTCTGCAAAATTCCAACAAAAAGGTTCCTCGTTTGGACGACTGGCCTGCAAAACATTCCCACACATCTTGGAGGAGGAAAAGAAAAGAAAAAGAGAAAAAACTGAAAAGGACTCCCATCAAAAGACACAAGCATCTTGTACATCTCAACAAACCATTTTTAACTGGTCCCTCCAGAGAACAGTTCAGTCAAGATCTTTCAGTTGTCTCCCTCTGTTATTCTGAATGGGACCATATTGATTTCTGAAATCACAATCAACTGAGCCAGACACTTGCAACGTTTCAGGCCGGTGGTGGATGATCATTTGTGCCTCGGCGTGTTCTTCTTCCGTTTTCGCTTGAAGAAACAGCAGCACCTGCGGACAGAGTCAGACATTAAACCGATATGTATATGAGAGAGGCTTCAGATGAAGCAAAAGAAAGAACGACAAGCAGACTGCTTAAATTAGTGTGTTAAATATCACAAGGGCTTAATTTGAGTTTTCCGAATCTGGACAGATACATGTTTTATTTGGGATAATAATATTGAGAACTGCAGCAGATTAGTAAAACATCAGCATCAAGGACAAGATGGATGCACTGCTATCCACCAAGTGTTTGGATGCTTATTCACCTCCCACCACCAGAAACTTGGCAGAAGGGGCCTCAACTACAAACTGCTGCAGTGACTCTGAAGGCAATATGTCTCCTAAGCACAAAAAAAATGGAGCAGTGCACACAAAGAGCACAAGACACGGTGAGCCTGAATGGTTGATTAAAAACATACAAAAGACAAGAAAAAAGCTGTGGATCAAGACATAGGACAGTGACTGGGTACTCTTAATTCATTAAAAAGGAATAATGGTGCACCATGCAACAAGAGTTCAAAGACCTTTAATCTGAAGCCAAATGCTGCTGAAAAAGAGTGATAGCTCACTGATTACAAAAAAGATGATTTAGTTAGCATATATCAAAGTAAGTCTTGTTTATTCTTTCTGCCCTATTGTTACGTCTGCTTACGTCAGTATGCCTGCTCACATGGCAGCACAGTTTACTGTATTTTCTTTTTTTAAAACTTATCAACATTGGGCAGCAGTGGGGGGAAAAGGCAGACAAGGCCATAGGCTTGATAGTAGACATAGTAGACAGTGTTCTCAGGGGAATATGGCACTATAGTACCAGTGAGAGTCTAGTTTAAATTTGTAAATTGGAACTCCACTGGGCCCAGCCTAGGCTGGTCCACTCCCTGTTCCATGAGTCTGATGTGGACTGGCAGAGAGGGACTCACCACAGGTTGAGCATTTTCACGCAGCTACAGAAGAAGAGAGAGGAAAGAGTGTAAAGAGAAAAGTAAGATAGATTAATACAGCAAGACCAAGATGAGAGGACTGGGCACATGCCACACAAACATGCACACAAACACACCAACAGGACACAAGTGGACACAGAGAGGGAACACTTGAGAGGTTTAAGGAGAAACGATTACGGAAAAAGGTTACAGAACATCTAATCTGCAGCTATTTCCAGAGTTCAGGAGCACATTTAGGCTGGAAGTTGGACTCTTGATTTAATGATGTCTCCCAGAATGCTTGGCTATGAGGATCTTACAGCATCGAAATATGTTGTGCAATATATGCTACAAGAATGTGCATTTTTAAAAATGACCTTGTCTGCTTCCTAACAAAAACAAAAGCTCATATGATTCACTTGTCCAGACAGTGAATACCTTTTCCATCTTGATAGAGTTTGGTGGACTTTGAAAACACAACGGACAACAACTGAAAGAAGTGCAAGACTGGGTTGACCCAACTGGACATAAGTCTATCACAAGTTTTGTGTGTTAAATCTTTCTTCTTAGTTCTTAGTAACTAACTTTTTACTAATGATTTACTAAATCTGGTTACATGATTAAAAACTTAAATGTCGTAGCTAGTAATGCTCTCAGGAAGGTGGCTGTCTTCTCCTTTAGAGAAGAGGATTAGAGGCTAAGTCATCCGTGAGGAACTCTGAGTAGAGCCAGCTGAGGGTCATTAAAAAAAGGCTGAGGCACTACAGCAAAGTTTAGAAATGTTGAACTGGTTGTTCTGTATGCACGGTTATTATTATTGACAAGTTAGTACTTTGCATAAACAAATGAGACAGACTGCACCCACAAAAATTAAACTGAGTTTTTGTCCAACTGGAATTAATATTATAGGGTACTAATGGTAAGCCTGTACTATTATCTGAAATTACAATGGACACACTAATATTAGCACTAATCAAAGCTTAACCACAGTGGTATAGGCTTATATCAGAAAATGGTTTTATTAGTGAAACAGCTGAATCTCAATAAACTATCTGCTTACAGATAGTTTATTAGGCCCAGGGGCCCATAAAGGCCCATTCTGAGCCAGGAAAAACCCTGCAAAGGTGTTCCAGGCACATCCACCTGGGTGGAGGCCTTGAGGAAACCCCAGTCAGAGCTGATTAATGTGACTCGGACCCCCTGCTGGAGCTGTGGCCCCTGCGACCCGATCCCGGATAAGAAGGTCGAAGACGGATGCATGGATGGTATAATGCATTATTTTTGTGAAATGTCATTTAAAATTCTCCCAGTTTCCCAAGTATCGGGTCAGAGATGTTCTACATAACTAACTCTTTTATCTCTTTAATCAAATAACTTTCAGGCCAGGAATGTAAATTAAAAGATAAAAAAGGCAAGTATATATGTGATATTAATTCAACATGGAAACCTGATGTTCTCAAAAAACATTAATGATGATGGGCATGAGTTGCATTCATTACTCCATATTATATCAAACAAATATCAAACATTAACTTATTTGACGTGATATCAAAGAGACTGGCAGTAAACCCACCCATCATCATATCAATTAATTGTCTGAATGTAGACAACAGGAGGACAGCCTCCTCATCTGGGCAGAAATGAGGGGAGATTAAAGTGAATGAACCACTGTGAGATTCATGATGAGACTAGCAGATGGGAATTATTTTTTACAGTAGCTTTAATACACTCTGTACTAAAACAACTCTAAGAAAGCTGAACTGAAGCTAAAAACATTGATAGATGTTTTATGTCCAGATATACAAGATGTAATGGGATGTACAGTATAATAAACCCAACTATTTATCACAATGTTACTGAATGAAATCTAATGTCTATTTTAGAATAAAGGAAAACAGAGTTCATTTTCTTTATTAACTGGTGTTTTGCTTTGGAATAATTTCCTCTCATTTGAAAGGTCAGCTGGTCTGATGATGACTGAGACTGGGAGGTTTTCTAAACCCGGTATTTAGAGAGAAAACACTATTTATCTAGTTGTGAGCATGATGAGGAGGATTTGTTGGTTGCTGTTTGTTAATACACAATAAGTGTGGAGCTGGCCAAGCCTCATCGAGCAACGGTGGTTTAGTGAGCTAGAGAATGAATTAAGAGAGGGAGACGTGTTAGTGAACAATGTAGAGAATCAGAGATCCACCATATTTTCCAGTTGTTTCATGGCGGTTATGTTCTAAAGCACAAAAAAATATGTCTCTTCTCTGTGTTTGTGTAGCTCAGCTGCAACCTTGGTCAAACAGACCTGCAGCTCTTTATACATCGAAAGTCTTGCGTATCTTGCTATTATAGACGCAGTGCCCACAGGTTGATGCTGGAGCTTGACACAGGAGTGGATTTTCACTCCTGTGCCATCAGCAAAATAATAAGAAAAGAAAATACAGGCAGAGGGCAGGGTCTCTGCAGATACAAACACAGCTACATCTAGTGCGTCATAAGTGATGATTGAGAGGGATTCATTTCGTCTACACCTGTGCTTTAAAAAAAAAAAAAAAACTCTACTCATTATAACTTTAAGTTCTAGTATTCATTCAGATGTAACACCACCAGTAATGGCCACCAACTAAACCCCACAACCCCAACAAAGCCCACTTAAATATGTTACTAACTGTTTTTCAACAGGTCTGGTAAAGCCAATCTCAGCTACACCACAATCATAAGTGTTTCCACCACAGTTTCACAGCAGGGAATAACTGGGCTGACCTGCACTTGGTCCTGCTCTGTAATAGGGCTGCAACTAACGATTTTCATTACAGATTAGCTGTTTGGTCTACAAAATATTGGGAAACACTGATCAATATTTTCCACTATTTTCCAAGATAGCGTCCTCAAATGTCGTGGTTTGTCCACAACCCAAATATACACAGTTCACTGTCATAAAGTACACAGAATAATAAAATAAAATCACATTTAAGAAGCTGGAATCAGAGAATGTACTCAAATGATTATTTGATTATCATCAAAACTGTTGCTGAGTAATTTAATAGTTGACAACTAATCAATTAATTGATTAATCGTTGCAGCTCTACTCTAACAAAGCTGACAGGCGCCAAATCAGGGCAGTCTCTCTCAGTCAAAGCTTAGGCTTGGAATAAAAAGGTTGGCTCAATGTAAGTTAAATGTCCTAGCATGTTTAGGTCTCACTACTTTTGCAGCTTGTGAGAAAAAGTCTATATTTTGTTAGGTTTCACTCCCACAATTCTGTTAATACTTTTAACAAAAATCTGCCTCACTGTTTACTGCAACAACCTCAAATTTTAACTGCAAAGCAATCATTTTTAAAATATATTTTTGTCTCTACGTCTCAGAAGAACTCCCTTCAGTTTTTCTCAGTCAGCTGAACCACATGACATTCAGCCAGCAGTGCAGTTTTTGCAGTGGGTGGTCAAGCCATGCGGCATTGCATCATTCCAGCTACTGGTGCTGAAGACTATCGCCAATTGCAGTTTAAGATAAACTGAACGAACCCCTCCCCCTCCCCACGTTTACCTCTCAAGTAACAGTCACATTTGATGTCATGTGCATAATCTTTATACATGTGACTAAATTCTGACATGGACAATCTGGTGTGATCTCAACTGGCTGTTGCCACAATGCACTGACAGAATCTGAATTGCACTGATCATTACTGGTACTGTTAAAGACATGGTGATCAGGTTTATTAACAATAGAGTATTTGATTAGGATGGTCAGGCTGCTATAAAGTGAAGTGACATCCTAAGTGGCTGCAAGTGTAGCCTATGCCGTCTGAGGCTGACTGTTCAGGTTACAGGTATGAGTAGCTGTAGTAGGATGTAATTGAGAGAACAGCATAGAGACAAGCAGCAGTAGAGATCAAAAAGCCCACACAGTAAGGCAGAAGATAAGAGGGGCAGGAGCAGGATGACAGCTGGATGTAGAGGCTGTCACAATTCCACAGCATAGCAAAAAGTGAGGGAGAGAGACAGAGAGAGGAAGACCAGGAAAGAGGGGAAGCGACAGATGGACATGAAGGAGTGGTGTGGCGGGTGTGTGACACATACTTGGCCTCGTCGACCACTTCCACCTCTGCCTGAGCTGTGATCGGAGCATTGGAATGAGCTGCCAGTGGATCGTCTGCATTCAGCTCCCCGTTGGTCGAGCTGACCACCTGCAGTACAGATGACACATTACTTAGAAACAGTTCAGACTTTGACCAGAATTAATGTGAAAGACATGTCCTGCTGTTATGAAGAGCTTCTCTGGTTAAAAACTAATGGTTAAATATTGCTGTAACAATTCACTTAACTTGTAGTGTGTCCTCTGTGGAAACATCAGCAACATAAAAAGCAACTTTAACCCTATCTTCACCCTTTCATTTCTTCTCTTTCGCAGATAATCTGACTGGAAGGGAGTTTGTTTTGTCATAAATTTTGCTTCTCATGTGCAGAGAACACTTTTTGTCAGTGACCATAGCGGATAATAACAAAAATAACTCATTTCAGCAAATATGGCAACTGGGATGTTTCAGTTTGGTGTAGGTTTGCCGCAGCTCCACTTCTGTCAGCCTAAATCACATAGCACAAACTTTAAGCTCATTTCTGTTTTAATTTGTAATGAGCGAAGCTCTTATTTACAGTAGGTTTAAAACCATGTCTCTTTCAAGCCCGTAGGCCAGTACTGAACATTTTAAATTTCGAAAGACATAGATGAACAATCAGAAACCAAAGAAACGGCCTGCCGACAAATATAAAATTACAATAGGCAAAGAAAAGCTATTGATGTTTGTCCCATTAACCTGTAGAAATAAATGCATTATAATGTAAAGTAAAATGTGTGTTTTGTGTGGATACTTTGTAAATCTCAGACAACCTAACACGACTGACTTCCATTCACGTTGAAGAAGTGTAGAAAAATCTCCTGTAGACGAATTTGCAGAACACAGGAAATGCCTTGTTCATGTTCATTAATCATCATTACAGCAACAACACCTTCTGGGTTAATTGAGACACAGTCCACATACAAAGTAAACATATCTGTGTGCCTGGTAACTTTCAATGATCCACACGGTTTCAGCATAAATAGCATTTAGTAGAATAGCCAGAGATCCACTAAAGCCTACACTGCACACACCTACGCAAACAGAGCAGACAGGGACAATCTTGGGTAATAGAGAGTAGTCAAAGTTAACACCAGGATGTTATTTAAGCATAATGACCCTTTATAATTAAGAGCATGCACTAAGTTGGCTAAGCCAGGTCACCCTGCCATGCAAGAGCCTTCTTGGTCTTGCAAAGAATGTCCAAGCGGCATGAAGAGTTGTGGGACCTGGGACCAAAATGCAACATCCAGGGCTGCTGTTTACAAAGCTAAATCAGATTTTCACCATCTGGGGTGGGTGGCACCAGATGACATGCATATGGTGGTGCAGAAAAACAATATTTCCCAGCCAAGGGCAAAGGGGTGGGGGAGGTATATGGGTGTAGATCTGTCTCACACATAAGGCTAAAATACATAAAAATAAAATATTTGCTTGTTTTTTAACATTGTTTTAATCAGAAATGGTAACAATAATAAACATTCAGGAAATACAATTTATTTCTGATCAACTATGAGCTGTAATTTAGTGTTTAGCATTTTTCTGGAGATGAATAACAAAAGAAACTGTTTATAGGGTCAACAATGCAATTTTATTACATCTGTATGAACTGGAAAGTATATCTGCATATGAAAGTGCATAAAAATAGTAATGCTAAATTAATAACACCAACCAAAAATGTGAGCAAAATTTGATCCAGAAATGCAAATCACTGTTTTTAAATGGAAATGTTTTCTTTAAAAATGGTTTCAAGATATTTTGAGTTGATTGTTGGGTATTTTACAGAGTATAATGCACCGGAGTATTTTTAGGTTTTATCTGTATAAATGGATTAATTTGGATTCCATCCTATGAGACAGATCTGACTCCACAGAGATTGGGTGGGGGCTGTTGGTCGATCAGGTGAGGGGTGTATACCTGCACTGAGCCCCCGTGCCTGTCCGCTGCCAGGTGGGAGGTCAGATAGGAGGAGTTTGCTTGGCGTGTGGGCTGCACCTCCCATGCTCCTCGTCGATCTGAGACCGCTGTCTGCTCAGGAGTCGGGGGCGTCGGTGATGGGAGGGGGAAGAGGGATTGGGGGTGCGATGGAAGGGGGTGGGGTTGATGGAATAATTGCATTAGGAAAGATGGGTAATTGGATGTGCGTGGCAGGTACCATGCAAAGCAGTATGAGAAATGGAGAAGAAAAAAAAAGTAACAAAATAAAAGAGTGAATCAAAATCAAAGCAAGGCATCAGCCAGAGAACTGAAGGAGAAACTAATGAGCCTGAAGCCAAATGGAGGTAAGCTCAATCTCACTACACTTTGATAACCCATAAATTAAACCTAAATTACTGAACAGGTTTTTCACCTATTCAAATGTTTTTTTAATGAAACACGTTATTTGTTGGGTTGTTTTGTAACCAAAATTAACAATAGTAATCAACAAATTTTCACAAATCACTGGGGGGAAAAAAGTGCAAAGTTGAACCGCAGTCCCTTTTGAAATACTGGCCAGAAATACCATTAATGAAGCACACCTGCTCCGACAACTTCAGCACATTTTCTATCGGCCTCACCTGTTCTGTCTGACAAAGAAATCTCATTATTTCTCCTTTACAATAACTTTGTCTATCTCATTTGACCGTGGTACAGTATGTGATTATAAAGCATCATCTCCCTCATCTTCATCTTTGTGGGCTGCTGCCAATCAGCAGAATTTGTTTAAATGGTCTGGTCTTAAATATGTGCACATTAACTTTAATGGGTGATAATGATGAGATACTGATTAATGAAGAATACCGAGATGTTGGTCACACTCAGACTTATGTGTATGTACCTCATACATAGATTTCAGGTTGGAATATTTCTCTGGCTTTCACAGGAAGAAAGGCCTGCAAAACACACACGCTTGTCCACTACTAAAACAAAACCTGGTGTACCTGATTTCTAATTGGTGGATGCTGTGAGGGCCGGTCTCTGTGAGGATGGCTCTCTCTTGTGACAGCAGATGCTCCAGAGTCTATATGGACAGACCCCACTGGAGTGGGCTGAGGGGAATAAGAAACAGTTAAATGCTGAGTGACTTAAAATGGACCTGTTAATACTTTGTGTGTTACTTACTATCTGCCTGCCAACCCAGTCGTATGTGTAGTCAAAGGTGTATCCTTTTCGCTCAAACAGTTCAGTGAACAGAGTCCTCAGATATTCATAGTCAGGCTTTTCAAAGAAGTCCAACCGTCTCACATATCTCAGGTAGGTGGCCATCTCCTCTGAATTAAACAAACAAAAAAATTATTTAGTTTAATACACAGATGTTGCAAGCTTTGAGGGAGCGTGCACTTGTCATACTGACTGCAGGAATGTCCACCAGAGCTGTTGCCCGTGAATTGAATGTTAATTTCTCTACAATAAGCCGTCTCCAAAGGCGTTTCAGAGAATTTGGCAGTACATCCAACCGGCCTCACAATCACAGATCACGTGTAAACACACCAGCCCAGGATCTCTACATCCAGCATCTTCAGCTCCAAGATCGCCTGAGACAAGTCATCCAGACAGCTATTGCAACAATCGGTTTGCATAACCAAAGAATTTCTGCACTGTCAGGTACTGTCTCAGGGTTGCTCATCTGCATGCTCGTCGTCCTCATCGGGTTCTCGACCTGACTGCAGTTCGTTGTTGTAACTGACGTGAGTGGGCAAATGCTCACATTCGATGGCGTCTGGCATTTTGGAGAGGTGTTCTCTTCACGGATGAATCCCGGTATTCACTGTACTGTACACAGGTGCACTTTATTGATAGCATTTTGAATGCACAGAGATACCGTAATGAGATCCTGAGGCCCATTGTTGTGCCATTCATTCACCACCATCGCCTCATGTTGCAGCATGATAATGCACAGCCCCATGTCGCAAGGATCTGTACACAATTCCTGGAAGCTGAAAACATGCCAGTTCTTGCATGGCCAGCATACTCACCAGATACCAGAAACAGTCACCAACTGGGCCTGTTTGGGATGCTCTGGATTGGCATATACGACAGTGTGTTCCAGCCATTAAAGAGGAGTGGACCAACATTCCACAGGCCACAATCAACAACCTGATCAATTCTATGCAAAGGAGATGTGTTGTACTGCATGAGGCAAATGGTAGTGACACCAGATAATGACTAGTTTCCAGACACTACAATACAGTGAAACCGCACATTTCTGAGTAGCCTTAGGCTGGCCTAATTGTGGCACAGCTGTGCAATACCTATGCTGTCTGATCAGCATCTTGATATGCCACACCTATGAGGTAGATGGATTATCTCGGCAAGGAGAAGTGGTCACTAACAGTTTTTGAACAATACTTGAGAGAAATAGGCCTTTTGTGTACATAGAGAACGTCTTAGATCTTTTGAGTTCAGCTCATGATGAATGGGGGCAAAAGCAAAAGTGTTGTGTTTATAATTTTGTTCAGTGTAGTTTATACCATTGTAATTATGTAGTGGGATGACTTCTCAAAACATTTTATTTGGGAACAACTCAAATCACAGCCAATGTCTGTATAATCCTTTTCAAGGTTTACGGCCTGAACCATTAGTATATGACCGCCATCATTGGTGTACCTGGGAAGTTCTCACAGAGGACCTCGATGGGAGTGTTTCGTTTTGTGTCTCCAATCTTCTGGTATCGCTCTTTCAATGTGTCAGCCTGCAGGAGAATCAAAACAGAAATACATATGACCCAATTCTAATGTCAACTTATGGTCGTCTACTGTGTCATTCAAAGTGATGACTAGTTAGTTTTTGATTCATACTATCGCTTATCATCAAGCACTGATAACTGAAGTGTCCTTATTTAAATTCTCTCATTTGTAATAATACAGAATTTGGACTTTAATGCAAAAGTGAATTTCAACACATTCTGAAAGTGTAAACAACTGCAACAATAAATACCGATGTGATTTTGGTATTGTGCTTTCGAGGATGCAGACTGTCATAGTATGATGTCAGCCTTCAGGTGTGTTATTTTCTTATTGATGAATGTTCTTCTACATAGGATAAAACTGATTTTGGAACAATTCCATGTACTTGAAATACCTTGAGTCCTTGCCAAGGTAGACTCCCACGAAGGAAATACATAAACATGTGGCCCAAGGCTTCCAGGTCATCTCGCCGGCTTTGCTCTAGATTAATATATTTAATAACATTTCACTGAGAAAAGAATAAAGTGCCAAAAACCAAATTGCATAATAAACACTTAGGAACATTACAGAACCAAAACAAAAACAATGCTTTGAAATTAATCCTACCTTTGCCTAAATGTGTGTTGATGGACATATATCGAGCAGTGCCAGTCAAGCTCTTATGCTCCCGGTATGGAATGTGTTTTTTGGTCTCGGGGTCAATGTACTCTTTGGCCAGACCAAAGTCGATGATGTGGATAATGTGTTCCTTTTTGTTCCCTTGCCGTCCAATGAGAAAGTTTTCAGGTTTTACGTCTCGATAGATGAGATTTTTAGAGTGCACATACTCCATTCGAGAAATCTGGTGAAAAAAAATAAATAAATAATACAGCGGAGTCAGCGTAAAGAACAATGAACAACATGAACAAAAATCATATATAAAATCACAAACCTGCCCACAAAGTCAGCAAAACACACAACCAGAGAGCCAATTATTCCAGTAAAACCCCTTTCATTACAATACACTAATGATTATTTTCATCATTGATTAATATAATCTAGGTTATTAATTTTACAATTACAATATGAACCTTTTAGTCTGTAAAATATCTCAAAGGTTGAGCGTTACGTCTTGCTGAAACATCAACATATTTAGTACTTTAACCTGATATTAAAACAGTCATTGATTAATTGCTGAATGACCAATGATTAATTCACTGATTGTTTCAGCACTTTGCTGCACAGCTTCCACAGCGGCCTATTACGATCACACAACAAAAGCCTTTTTTGGTGTTCAGCCAGAATTTCAAGCCGCTAACTGAGATGCAAAACCATCCTGCTGAGATTTGAGACTATGACAGCACCAATGATTAGTATGAAAACGACAATGTGCTAATAGATGGCTCATAGCTGTTACATCTCAAGAAGAGATTTGTATTTGACAAAAAGACCGGCTCAAACACAATGGGAAAAGAAGTAATGGTGCGAGTAATAACATCCTTTACTTGGGTTTTATCTTGAGGGATTCTGATACCCTGAAACTCTTTCACCAGACCAAAAACTGGAGCTTGAGTAGGAGTATAAGCTCACAGCACTTATTGTAGGATCACTCATTTGTGCCAAAGAATAAAAGAGGGAGACCTATGTGTTCAATACAGAGGAGAGTTTAGCTAAGATGCAGGCTTTAGAGGCTTTCTTATCTGCAACACTGTGCTTATGTTGTGCTGTTTTGTAGGGTTCCTTACAAATTTGCAGAGGCTATCTGCATTACAAGAGCACTGCAGGTTTAGTGCTGACAAAATGAAATGTTAGAAAATTTGAGATGTCTGAGGTGCCAAAAAGACTAGGTCAACCCTCCACCCCCCACCCTGAGCTGCTCAGACTTAATGAGATTCAGTGATGGTTTTGCTCTTTTCGACAGTTTCCAGCCTAACTGACTCTGCCCAAGAGTATGCGTATACTGACAGCTTGCTAATTTGCAGACTGGGTAAAAGGAGACTCAGCACTAGTACCCCGCTTTCCTGCCTGCTCTATGGACCTATGGTCTGTAGGCAGGACTTTGGATGCATTCACCTCAAATTACACCTAAACCCTTCTGGTACACTTGCAAAAATGTTTGGTGCCTTGACTCACTTCAAAGAAAGACAGAACCAGGTTATTATTTGAGACAGGCATTTGTCTAATTTCTCCTTTTATATTTCATCATATTTTCATAGCTCTCCTTGTCCCCCCCCCCCACATTGTTAGCTTCTGCTGTTTGCTGTTAAAGAAAACACACCATGTCCTTTTTAGTTCTTTAAGAGCTTTCTCTCGCATCTCACGATTTGCTAAGTTGCCAGATGAGTAAAGTAGAGTTGTCAACTGACCAAACTCCATGTGCTGAGAAAGATTGAGATGTGGTTGAAAGCTCCAGCAAAAAACTGGACCTCTCTGCTCCAGTTATATGTTTAAGATTTTCTTTTGTAAAGGATTCCATTTGTTTCCCATTAAAACCCTTCCAGTAATTCAGGGGGCAGAACAATTTCAAAACTCTGAGGCTTTTATTGTAAAACATCTGCAGGAAGTTCAGTGTTTTATTAAAGGCACCTTTGCATCATGTTGCTGCACTGATATAGCTAAAGCTGTGGAACTTCTATATGCTAAATTCCCCATGCAAGCCCTTAAAGTACAGATATCACGTTTCTTTTATTTGTGTGGACTTTTTATTAATTAAATAATCTGCTTGGTGTTTTCTCCATACAAATTCGAAATACCAACATTTCATCAATTATAAGGGAGTAGACGCTATTTTAAAACAATTTAATGTGTCACGTAATGCTCTGAACTCACCAGCTGAATCGCTATCATTAAGACAGTCTTTAGTGAAAAGGTCCGGTCACAAAGGTCAAAGAGGTCCTCCAAACTCGGGCCCAGCAGCTCCAGAACCATGGCATTGTATTTCCCACAGGGCCCAAAGTAAAACACCTGGGGGACGCCTTCAGCTGTAACACAAGAAAGAAAGAAATCAGACAGCTGAATATATCCTTGCATTTGTTCAAGTAATCCATAGCCCTTATTGTTTAACTATGTGTTTTGCGTGTGCATCAAATATGAGATCACTGTTCCTAGCTTAGATAGTAAATAACAAATAAAACTGTTGGCAGCAAAGCAAATACTAGTAAGTAGATAATAAAAAGTAGAATATGCCTTCAATGTTTTTCATTTGTATGCAACAGTGGACATTCTGAGAGTTAAGGTGGCAGAAGTGTTTATTATTCCTGTACCCCTTGATTAATGAGGTTTCAAAACTGCCTTTAGGAGAACCATAAGAGGCCTTGGACTAGACAGATAGGAGGAAGGGCATCACAAGGTTACTGATGACAGAGAGCAGAGAAAACTGCTAGGTAAACATTAACCCTAAAGTAAAATACAACACAATGCCTGAAAATAAAACTGTCACTCCTCTACTGCAGGCTGAAACTAATGTTTTCACTATCTTGTATCACATCGTCCCAACTGAATCATGTCTTTCCTGTTTCATTCTCTCTAAGTGGTAAAATCCCTTCCATCTGTCACCTTGGCTCTTATTTTACTTCTTTTTACTGCTCAGTTTATTGTTCTGTGGTCAGTCTACTGCAACAGTAATAATGGTAGGGCTGGTGCCCAGACCCTTGTACTCCTTGGCATGGGTTGTTTATAATGCTGGTGAATTTGTAGTTAAACCTCCTTGTACTGTTAAAGGGAAGTGTGTGAGCTTAATGCCTAAAATTAAAATTTAAGAAGGGATGGCAGGGTGTGAATGTTTCCTTCATTCATGTAGGTTTTAATGACATGATATAAAAAGCACACAAAATCTTATTTATAACAAAAGCATCACCCATCATGCATGCACAGTATGAAATTTCCAATGTTTTTCAAGATTTATGCACATACATACATACATACATACATGTCCCATTCATTTATAATTATTTGTAATTGGTGATATCAGTCTTCTTTGTTGTCTGCCTGACCACATACTGAACTTCAGTTTCAAAGAACTGGAAATCAGGTCAAACTGTTAATTGCCTTGAGGGGAGCATAAGTCAAAGTTTGCCCCAGCTTACTTACTTTACCCCAGCCAGAGTCCTATTAAAAATGTCCCTTCAAGAAACTTCAAAGAAATGCTGCCGCTTCAATCATACAGACCTTGCTTTATCAGACTGCTTAAGCTGTGCTCAGTCCTCGGAAATATTATAATTGCATGAAGTAGGAAAAAAGTAGGGAAGTCTTGATTGCTTTTCATGTCTCCAATCCTAAAGCTAGTACTTTAACATTGAGTAGTATCTGCCGATTCGGACATTAAAAAAACTCTTAAAGAAAAGTACTGAATCTACAGTACACATGTACAAGGGCTGAACAATACAGTCAAAGAAGTTATCACAAAAAGTTTCATATCTCTCAATATAGATAATCATCAAATGATTATTTTTTTGGGTTAAAAGGCTGATTTTTGCTCCTGAGTGAAAGTTGAAGAAACCTGATAGTTAATTGTGGTTTAGACTCCTTTTTATGGTCAGAACACTTGACACCAAACAGTGGATGACTTTACAAATCTGTAGTAGAACATTCAAAACAATTATGATACATTTTTTGTCAACAAATATGCATGAGTACAACTAAGTACAAGCTTTTTCTGTACTTTTTGAATAAAAAACATTTATTGAATATTTATTGCATATTTATTTTACATTTGTTATATTGTTGTTGAAAAAAAAATGATATTGTGATAATTGTTATTGTTTTATTGTCCAGCCCTGACGTTTCACTTTACATGTAGTCATTTGATCTGTAGTTAAAATAAAAATATTGATGAGAGCAGCTTTAAGACTAAATTTGTAATTCTTTTTCATAGCATCTCTAGACTAGATCTGGTAAATTTTATCTCCGACCTTAACATGTTTACTATATCTTGCGTCACATGTAGAAGTTTGGAGAGATTTATTTTCTTCTGCCCACAACATACTGGTTGTGTGCTCAGTTCATTCAGGTCTAAGAAATGAGTTGGCAAAATAAAGTTTAGTTAAGAGATTAAATTTCCATCATAAACATATTATTCTGCTCAAGTAATTTAAGCAGAGACTGACAATCAGTTAAATACTAATACTAACCCTGATGTGGTTAGTTAACATATTCCCACTGAATATGTTGCTTAAGACATTTGACTTGCCAGCTGGGTAATGGAAAATACACTGTAGCATGAAAGATGGCGTAAATGCTGTCAGCTAGCATATGGGCATGTAGGAGTCATGCTGTGCTCCATCCTGTGTTTCTGGACACCATTACGGAGTTCTGTGGGTTGCTAATTGTACCATAGGAATGAGTGCCTTGAAACCCCGGGTGCCTGTGGGAGGCCTAAAAATGTGTCAGATTGAAGATGTGCTGTAAATAAGTGGATAAACGGTTGTTCAATTGAAAACAAGGATGGTCCAGCTTTTTACTAGCAGAGGAAAGCCAGGGATTGCAGAACCATCATTATCTACTGCAAAACAGTCTTCATACGAGATTGAATCTGTGTGTGCTGTATAGCAAAGTATTCTCTAATTGTACAGGAAGGCTCACTTTGATGGAAGCTACCAATTTTGCAGGTACCACTTTTGACTTCTTTCGTCTAATTTTCAACAAAACAAAACAAAAAACGAACGCCTGGGTGCTGTACTGACTTGGTCTTGAAGACATTTTTACAATGTTGCAAGCAAGTGAATGGCATGTAGCATAGACAAATAGTTTCAACAAAAAAGCCGACTGACAATATGCATCAGTGAGCTCTTTAAATTCAGTATTAAGTCCATGCTGGGGATTATGTCTGTTCAAACCTTACAGACAGACACTCCATTTCCCTGACATAACAATGTTTGAATGCAGAGATAGCTTTACAAATTTTATGCCAAGTATATACACTATGCAGTTGTATTATATAGTAAAATACACATGCTGGATCAAGATATATCATATAAATGATGACAGAATATGACTGGTTTTAAGCCAGACAGAAAGGCAATCGCCCTAAATTTCCCTGCATATGATTTCTATGCGTGCAATTTTTCAACCTGCTTTCAAAGACCAGATCTTTCTGTGAAATCTGTCAAGAGACCAGTCCTGAGTTTGGATCTGGTAGTAGTCTGACTGTTAATAATTCATCTATTACTGTGACAAACAGGGTTGTAGAAAGGTGGGTATTATTTGGTTTCTGTTGTACCTTGGGTTGTTCCGAATGGACCTCTTATTGATGATTGAAGGGATGATCAGTGATTGGTTTTTCATGCGCCAATATTAAGGCGATTTGAACTCACTATCACAACTAAGATGACATAAAACCAGTCTATAGCATCTGCACCACACAGCAGCGTTTTCTATTTACTGCTTTATTTGTGGCGAGACGCCACACCACAATATCAACGCTGACCGCCACATACTAAATACTATTTAATATAGATACTATTTAAATAAGTAAGTAAAGTAAATTCACAAGTCTTGTGGATATATTAACGTTAGAATACAGCTGGGTTGTCAAGGTTGACATGCTGTACATAGGTGCTATTGATTGCACCCTCCCCCTCCCCACCACACACACGCACCGCGCCACAGTTACAAGTTAATTCTGTGGTTTTTTTTACAAATGTTTCTGGTGGTTTCTCTTAAAGTTAATAAGCCTGTTTCTTCCATGCTGCCATTTCACTGACTAGCTGCAACGCCTGGCGATCAGATCGCAAGTATCCATGATGAGACGATATTAAAATAGAGACAATCGCCCAACCATAGTTGTTCCAATATTTTGCACACCTATTTTATGTTGTAACTGTGTATTATAACATGCTTAATTCCAGTTGATCTGGCATTAAGTTTCTGAGGGCACTGTCTGACACTGTTGTCAGATATTTCTGGCAATACTGGATAGCAATATCAGTTACTTTCTGTTATTATATGACTTTAGAACACCAAAGTCACACATTAACACAAACAAACTAACAGACTGAGGCAGTAGTAAACCAGCAACTCCTGTGTTCAGCGAGGTAAAATGACTCAATAGTCATCAACAGTTTCGTCAACAGTCTGGTGGCTTTGGCGACAGCCAAGTGACTGTCTCGTCAAACAAAAATATCTTATTCTTTAACAAAACAGTATATCTCTGTAGGGAGCCTTTCCATAATGTTGTCAGACACTTGTATTAACAATCCGAGTCTGTCACTGGCAAAAACAAGCTTTAAGGGACGTACTTTGACAGGGCAGACCAACGTTGCTCTTTAATGCTAAAGAAAAAAACAACTTCTTCTTCACTCGTGTGGTTTTTACATAATGGAAGAAAACGCTGTCTATCACAGAAGTTACGTCAGTATTACTGTGTGGTGTCTTTTTGTGTGGAGTTTGCATGTGCTTCTCTTGCCTGTGTGGGATATCTCCCACAGTCAAAAGAAATGCCGGTTAAGTATGCCGGTTAAGTGAATTCGTGACTCTGAACTGACTGTAGGTGTGAATGTGTTTTTCTTACTATATATATCTATATATATCTATATATATATCTATATATATCTATATATATCTATATATATATCTATATATATCTATATATATCTATATATATCTATCTCTCTATATCTATATATATCTCTATCTCTATATCTCTATCTCTCTATATCTATATATATATCTCTATCTCTATCTCTCTATCTCTCTATCTCTCTATCTATATCTATATCTATATATATATATATATATATATATATATATATATATATATATATTTCTATCTCTATCTATCTATTTCTATATTTATCTCTATCCATCCATACACACGCACACACACACTGTATAGAGATTGGTGAACAGATGGATTTTTGCATTGTAAATTTATGACAGCCGTGTTTTACCACAAAAATTGTGGGATGGAAGTGAAGATGTGGAATAAGAAGAGACAGACTACTGGAGTTGGTTTAGCACTGGCTGGACATAGGGCTGTGCAATATGACGATATTGATCGTCTGTTGATAGAACAATGTCAATACAATACAATTATACTCTATCGTTTAGTCGCAAATTCCACACTTTACCACAATATTTTGGTAAGGAAAAGACGCTTTGCACTGTGGTGAAGTTAGTTTTACATTGGAATTATTGAACGTCCAAGGCAAGCGGGAAGCTTCCGGTCTACAATATGACGCTGATGCGCAAGTCTCTGAAACCTGCATTCTATTGAAAATCCAACAGAGGGTGACTCTTCTGGTTGCAAAAAAGAAGTCCGGCTCCATTAGAAATAATAGGAAAATGACCCTACTTCTCAGCTGAATAATTACCTCAGTAAACACTTTCCTGATGAGTTTATGGTCTCAGTCACTAGTTTCAAGTCTTCTTCAATAGAAAATGATGCTCATTTAGTAAATTATGGTCCCACTTATTTTAAAATAGACCACAAAGGAGAGTATGTTTCTATGATTAGAAGACATTATTTTTTATGACAAGTCATTACCATGGCGACCTGTCAATCAGGCTAGAGCTGACTGGTACCCTCGGCGCTGTGTAAATTTAACCAGCACTGTTGAAAAAGCTTATTAGGAGTTGGCTGTTCACTTTCTCTGGTGAGAAAACTGTTGCTCGCTAGACAAAGTTATCAGCCTTTTAAAATGATAGTTAACGTGAGTTACAGTTGCACCTAGCAAGCTAGCTCCGCACATGGCCGTTAGCGCCGTCGTATCGTCACTTCCGGGCACTTCCTGGTTGCAAAAACTCGACAAAAGTCGCCCTATCGGCCAAATTGGATATTAGTTTTCCAACGTAAAACTAATATCCAACTTGAAACTAACTTCGATGCCGTAAACTCTTCCGCACCAGCCTGTGTTGCAGGGAAGAAATTTGCGTTAAAAATAATGGACGAGTCATACATCACTATCCAGCAGTGGCAGCGGTGATGTGTGTGTGTTTCAGTCTCCAGCTGCGCCAGTTTTGTTAGGTCCCCAGCCCGGAGTTAACATCCACTGGAAGTGCCTGAGCATTGACTTGTTGTTTATCATTGTTGGGCTCCAACTACCTTCTCTCAGACCCCCTCTCGTTCCGTCAGCTTCAGGGTACATTTTCATAGGGATCATTTCAGAATCAGAGTATTTTGCTTCTACCAATGATTAAGCAGACTACATAGTTAAATGGTTTCTTTTTTGTCTGTTTTAACAATGTTTATTGTTTTGCGTTCGGGAATCTACACAGGGTATTTTGTTTTGAAAATTGACCGGATGAGCTCAGGCAGCCGCAGCATAGGCGGACTCAGTGGAGGTAACCCGCATACAAAAGCACACACGATTGCGGGATTACACCACAATAGTTTGTTCGATGTATTCAAACATTTTTTGTTTATTGGCCAATTATAAATCGATGTCGATTATCTCAAAATGCCAGATATCAGATGGATCATCAGCCCGATTAATCGGCCGACCAATAGGTCTATCACTATTCTTAACAAAGATCCATGTTTTTGCATTAGTGGGAGAAGACATCCAGCATAAGACCTCCTTTCCTTCACGTGTGCAAAAAAATCTAACAAGCTGTGTTTACTCCTTGGGATTGCAAAAGTCATAGAGTTGGTGTGGTGTTTCATAAAGAGATCTGGCTTCCAATACATTTAACAGCTCAACAGTGTCCACCCACCCTTGAATGAACCCTCTTGATCTTCCCTTTTAGTCTGCTGTCTTTTAAACCCAAAGCAGGAATGGAACTGTTACTGACTGCACTGACAAATATTCTCACATAATATCTGGAAGGCAGTGCTTAATTTCTAATTGAATCATCCTCATAAATATCCAGTGACAGTTGGTTATGCACTAGATACAACACCTGATTGAGCATCTGAGTCAAACCACATTAATTCATAAAGACCCTGTCGCACAGACACTGTGACAACCACATTGGCTGAGAGGAATGTGGCACAGCACACAGCCAAGAAGAAATGAGGTCACGTTATCCCATCTGGAGGAGAGGACAGAGGCAGGTTAGTACTAAGAGAGGCAGACCCACTGTCTAAATATTTAATGAGTTTCCGCACAGTTGGCCTTTTCCAGCCCTTGCCTTTGCAAAACAATAGCCATTATATTCCCAGTCTGGTTATCATATACGCACGCAGAGCTCCAAAAAGCATTTGAAAGACCATCCATCACAAAACATTTTATTTTTCATGCCAAATTGTGACTGGGGTGATCCTTTAACTGCAACACCATGACTTAACTGTTTGTAATGAAAATATTAAATAATAAATTCACAAGCTGAATGATTAAACATATCTCTTACCAATCCCTAGCTCCAGTTTAGGTGCATTCATGTGATGACCAGTGCAATGTAAACATTATTATTTTAACCATTTAACCAGAATAGCAACGAACTATTAAAAAAAGATTTTTCAATTGTTCCATTGTTTCTAGTGGTCCCACCCATTTCCTCTTGTACAAAGACTAAAAAAAGTTTGCCTTTAATTTATTTCTCTGTTGTAGTCATTTAATACTTGTCTTTTCAGTGGTTGCTGTAAAACGGATGTGTCAGCAGACCCTGACTAATCTTATATGACAAGCAGAAATTTTTCAGGTGGGCAGAGTTACATTTACATTTATTCATTTAGCTGACGCTTTTATCCAAAGCGACTTATAATTGCTATAGACGTCAGAGGTCGCACGCCTCTGGAGCAAGTAGGGGTTAAGTGTCTTGCTCAGGGACACAGTGGGGATTGAACCCGGGTC
>JAPMOB010250065.1:0-11472 GCA_029875015.1 Lepomis gibbosus | reverse complement strand
CCCTTTCTCTGCGCTTGGGTCCAACTGGCCACAGCTGGAGAACTCATCATTACAAGCATCGTGATCATCATCATCATCATCTTCCTGAGCCCTGCTGGAGCAGCTCCCCGTCTGCGCTACTGCAGCTTTGATTGCAGGCGCTGGCATTAGCTGCCCTTTCTACATTCAAAAACACCACTTGGTCCATTTTCACTCAACAAAAAACAGTCATTTACGACAGACCGTCACTGTAAATATGAATCATGTGCTCTGCTGAAAACATTTGCATTCTAGCTTGACACTGACCACAAATTTGAAAAAAAACAAGCAGGATTCCCCCAAACTTCTTAGACATATGGAAATAAATGCCCAGATATCAAAGAAAATACCAAGTATTTAAACCAGTTTGATTTTCTTTTACCAGCACCTAGCTATAAGGAACTGTTTTCTAAAAATCCTTAAGGAAGAGGGCGTCTCCTAGCTTGATGCATCCACACAACATGACCCCTGGGTGACTCTGAACACCTCCACTCCCTCCAGTGATCACTAATTCAGGAGCAGTGACGTCATCCTCCGGTCTGCCTGGACTGGTCCTCCATTTTCCCTCCCAGCTCAACAGAACCAGCGGCTGTTTGGAAGCCCCACTGCTATCAGCGTTNTCTCTACAGAAACATCCTTTGGTTCACATGACCTCTAGACTAAGGGATAATCTCCTCCATGACTCATGCGGACTGTCCAGCTCTCGTTTGAGATAAAGTAAAAAGGTGTGAGGACACTTATTCTGTCTGCACGCATGCATACAAAATCATGGGATTTTTTGAGCCCCCCTCCCCTCTCTGTCTGTGATGCCTGGGCTTTGTTAACATTCACATGATACGGATACAGCAATATGAGACAAGCAGTTCCGTTGTACAAAAAGAAACAACTAGTTTGACCTTGCACAAGATGAGAAATCCTCCACAATTCTCTAAAAATAAAAAAAAATTAAAAAAAAAACCCAGATGTGCGAGTGTGATATGATATTCCAGTCTCTACAACCATGATCCTAACAGAATTGTGTCAATAAATATATTTTGGTCACTTGATTTTTATTCATGATTAGCAGATAGCAGAGATTGTGGATTAGTGAGTCCACAACCATAAAGAACGAATTAATGAGACAGACAAAAACAAACATGAGTTGCAGTGTAGACCTCTATAGGCTCTAGACTGAATTTGCTGAAATCTGGAAAAATGCCTCATATGGGTGGTTGACGTTGGTACTGGATATAGTTTAAAAACCATCACATTTTTAAAAGAAACTGTTAAAAAGATTATATTAGCAACAAAAACAAAAAAATGAAACTAAATGCAACTCTAATAGATATCAGGGTGGAAATACATGGCATTGCCTATGACCTAACACATCTGGATAATTTAAAATAGGCGACCAAGAGGTCTGTAGTCATCTCTCAGGAGTCCGTAGTCTTTTGTGTCTCCCTCTTTCCGTTCCTCTGTGTCTCTCCCATGCTTTTTCATTAGCTCCTCTTGGAATGCTCACAAATCGGGCATTTAAGTCCTGATGATGTGTTAAGTCCTCAGGCTGGAAGTTTAAATGTTAGTGTGTGTTCTGGCATAAGTATATATATGGATGCAGTTATCAACGTGTGTGTGTCTGTGTATGTGTATGTGTGTGTCTGTGTGTGCGCGTGCACCCGTGTGACTGTAAGTGCGTGTAAGTGCGTGTGTGTAACAGAGGGATCAGGAGGCAGCCAGGGCCTTGATCAGGTACAGTTTGTCTCCCTGCTCACTGGTGAAGATGGGGGCCTTTTTGTAGTGTTCAACAAGCTCTTCCATAGAGTTGAACTTGCGCTGTCCAATGCAGTAAAGGTTCTCCTTCAGCTGCACTTTGAAATGCTTGTTCTTGCTCTGCGCCTTGAGGGAGATGGAGAAGTCGTTTGGCTGTGAAAAGAAGAGGATACACAAGATTTTACTACCAGTGTTTAGAAAGTGTTTGAGGCTTTTACCTCCGGAGTGATGGAATAGTGAAGCCTTTAGACTGTGTGACAACAATGAAGGTTTAAGGTACTGTGTGTCACACTGTGCGGTGTGTCCAATATAATCTTGCTCACAATCTGACATGACATGTCACATTGTGTAATGGATGTCGCTCTTTTACTTTGATAGATATGGAATGCAGCACTACTTTGAATGCAGCAAAACAATAAACAATCTTTGGCACTAGCCCCGATACTAAAAAGTAAAATAATAAAAGTGTAGAAAGAGAACTTTATATAAAGCTGGCGCTCAAAATGTTGTACCAGCCACTGTTTGTGCATCATTTAATGTATTATTCTGATTGGTTGGTTAACAGACTTGGCTTGTAGCAGCAGTCATATTGTGAGAATTTGGTCCTACATTTCCTGACGGTCATTTTGCCATGACGCACATTGTAAAGGAGCCTCAATGGTGTAAAACGCATACAACAAATCAGTGGTGACTGGGTAAGAAGGTGTGGGCGACTGACCGATGACTCGCTGTCTCGGATGAGGAAGTCTCCCTCTATGCCTCTCTGGTTGAGGGCCACCTCCGCCTGGTGGCGCGTCACCTTGCCGTAGTACCACTCCTTCCCTGCGAAGCGCCCGCTGCCTGAGGGCGAGATGTAGTCACAGTCCGGTGTGGGCGGCCCAGCAGGCCCCACCCCGGGTTTATGGGAGGTGGAGTCCAGCACAGTGACGTAGTTTTTAGGCACCAAGCCCAGCTGTCCGTCCGCTTTACGACACTTCCACCACTCCGGGTCGTTCTCGGGCTTCTCCACGACATCCATCACCTCGCCCTTCTCAAAGTTTAGCTCCTCGTCGTTGCCCGAGCTGAAAGGGTAGAGCGCCTGAACCGTATGCAGCACTCGGTTCCCGTTTGCAGTGCTGTTAACCACGGCCGCCAGCTTCTCTGTTAGCGAGGCGGCCGGGTCTCCAAGCCCGCCCATTCCCCCTCCCCCCGCCGTCCCGTCCACATCCTCCGTCACGTAGTTGGACGGAAACCAGCCAGAGCGTCCGTTGTAGCTGCCGCGCCACCAGCCATCGCTGCACTTCTCCATCACCACCACCCGCGTGCCTTTCACCAGAGACAGCTCGTCCTCGCGCTCTGCTGTGTAGCTGAACTTGACCAGAGCGGGCAGGTTGAGGTCATACAGCCGCTCGCCATTATCTGCATACATGTCTGTGTCTGCGTTGGAGGCGGTGTCTCTCGACCCCTTTCTGTTCTTCACCCTCCCAATCCCTAGAGAGAATAGGAAAGGTGTAAGAGTTTATAGAGGAAACATCAACATCATCTACAATAAAAAGTCCAGTGGATTAGGTCAGAAACTTAATTACAAGGCATCTGACTTAGACAGGCAGGGCTTTACATGTTTTTGCATGAATTAAAACTTTGAAGTTATACTAAAAAATAAAAAAAATGTCCCTGGAAGTACACCCTTCCACTGATGCGGAACAAGTCTCAACAGCAAAACAAAAACCACACACGCGCCATTAAGAAGCACCTCTGAAAATTTAAGGGAGGAGAAAAAGTCCCAGACAAATACCAGGCAGCGATAATAAGCATTAGGGGGTGTGCTGAAATACAGGGAGGGTGGGTAAGTAGGGCTAAAAATCATTCCTTTTCCACAATACAGTGCCTTAACCCCCCTCCACTCCAAATCCAAATACATTCTTGGGGATTAGGCCTAGGTGCTGAGGAAACAAAAAAGCAATGGTGTGGTCAGAAAAAAAAATCTGAGTGGGATGAAAACTTGTTTTGGCATGGGCCTATAAATACTTTGGAAACAAAAGAATGTGCACCAGTTTATCAAAGTACTGCTACCTTACATAGAGATTACTTGAAAAGTACACTTGCCGTAAACTCTGTAGGCCGACGGGCTCAGTCACATTTCATTGTTGCTAATCACATTGCGCTAATCACCTCGGCTGCCCTGACACCTGCGGCCTTGCTTGCACAGCAGCTGGATACCAAAGCCCATCCCATTTCTGCCAACACTCTTTCTGGCTCTCCTCCACCCCCCCTCCCCCTCTGTCCACACAAACCTCTCCACTCAAACACCCCCCCCAAACACTCAAAGCACCCCACTGAGCTGACCATTTGACTTCAGCATAGGGCAGGGGGTTGATTAAAAGGGCATATTTATCAAGACTTTATCAACTGTGGTCTAGCAGAGGACTAGCTTTTCCTGTCGCTTTGCACGCTAAATGCCAGCCAGTCAAACGGCGAATGACCGTAGGGAAAATTTTGTCATACATGCATTCAACCTCTTGGCATAAGACCTACAGCCCAAAGCTAACAGAAGGGGGATTACCAGGCCCTTTAGCTGGTTCCTGGGTTATGGAGCCCGAAGGCCGAGCTTTGGCAGGCCTGAGGTCATCGTCTTACTGGACAAGAATTTCCACTTGGCAGCCTGGCATGCTAACAGTTGTATGAAACACATGGGTGGCGATCAGTGGACGCAGTGGTGAGATCGCACCTTCTTCCAACTTTCCAAGAGACCAGAAAGCAGCTCTAATACTCAGAGCTTGATCTCTCTGTACATTACTTGTAGAAACAAATTCAGCAACAGTCCTCTTTTCTTTTTTTACTCGTTCTTGCTAAGCTAACTCGACATTACTGTTATTATGACAGATCTATGGCCTAACTGATGATGCAGGTAAACCAGGCTAAAGCTGAGACAGACGTTGATGCCAGACACAGGGAGCAGACCAAAGTTAAGGACTATTTCTGATTACGTTTGCAAGGCTATTGCTTGCATAATCCAAAGTCAGCGAGGTGAAATTATACAGGAAGGCAGGGTGTAGTCTCAGGGACTGTGCTGGGGGGAGATGTGTGTGTGTGTGTGTGTGTGTGTTTGTTTTCTGAGCTTATTTGTCACAACGCCATACTGAATCTGTGTCACCTCAGATGAATTGAGAAGTGCCTGTGACTCAAGAAGCGCAGACAAATTTCATGGTAGTGCTGGGAGTCCAAACGTCAAATTGCTTCCAGGTAGGCCCTGTTATTAGTCACACCAACTGTACAAAACTACAGACTCCAGACAGGGTGTTAAGAACTGATGTCTGAACGTGGAGGATAGGTCTAGTTATGCGTCTGTGCAGTCTAATAACTCAAAGGGAGTGCTGCAAAAAAGACTAGATCAAAGCATCTATATATCTATAAACATACATATAAATAGATATTAACATATAGATGAAATATAGATATTAGATATTAGAAAGCCCACATGCTAACACAAACAGCTCACTCCTTAAATGTTTAAAATGACAGAACGTACAACTAAATCATCAAATGTTAAGGAAGACTACATGTTCATGCAGGTGCAAACCCCAGGATGCATTTTGTGCACAGTTGTAAATGACCTAGTTAGTTCCAAACAAAACGTTAGGGGTCAACCCTGCATAAATAAAGTATCTCTTAGCTCCAGCTGAGGGCGGAGATGACTGAGAGCTTAAATTTTTTATCTCTCTGGCCATGTTACACAGCCCATATTAGTGTCCCCGTCCTGGGGACCACTTCCTGCTACAGTCACACGAAACACTTTGCATTCTAAAAAAAAAAAGCCCAGGACCACGGCATTTGACTAGATGCTCAATCTCAGTGGGGATTTGCCTGCAGACCTATAGGTAGATGATAATAGGAGAAGATAAGGGGTTGCTATTTGAGGGCATCTGTTTCTCTAAGGCCCATCTGTCATGCTGTTGCAGATTAATTGCCGAGAGGTTCACTCATGTGGCAGCGAAGAACAACTGTGAGTTTGTGCTTCCTTTTACAATTTCAGAGAGGCTCTTATCTTACCAGGCGTTCACACCAAACACACAGCATGGCGCAGCTTAGAGCAGGGCCACTGTCCTCAATGGTGGACACAGCTGCATGCTGCTCAACTGACGGTGGCTTATTTTGGCGGGCACTTCCTTGATATTCTGCCAGGTTTGGGAGTTTAATGACACTGAACTTAGGGGACAATTATTGCACCTTTAAATATGCGTTTACAAGGCAGATCCAGTGGGGTTCTGGTATTGACAAAAGGCAGAATGTTTGCAGGAAACACATTTGACTGCAAACAAGAAGACAGGAGGAGTTACCTGGAGTACGGGGGGATGCAGTAGAATGTCATATGTCTAAAAAAGTAGAGAAATAAATGTTCTTACTAGGGCTTGGCGATGCGGCCAAAAATGTTACCACGATAAAAAATGTCATATCATTCAATGTCGATAATTATCATGATAATCAAATTATTATTTCTCTAAAAGTTCAAAGGCGGTGTTTTTTTCCTGTAGTAGTTAATAAACCATTGTTTTATTGCCCAGCCCTAATTCTTACGAGAAGCTATTTGAGATCAGCTTATCATTTATAGAAAGAACTAGCTGAGGTAAGCAGTCCTCCTCTCACTGCCCAAACTTTTGCATGTGTATATATGCACAGATGTGGTGGCTGGGCGCTTCACCTGAAACCCACAAGCCATGCTGCTAGTCCTACTGCTACAACCCGGGAAAGGTCTTCAACATGGCAGAGAAATGAAAACACGTCATGCCCTGGAAACTTTTCAGATTCGACGTCAGATGCTTTTTCCTGTGTATTTCTGAGAGAAGGATGCGGAGGAAGGAAATTGTGTAGCGTCAGATGGCAGTAAATCACTGCAAACAAAGACAAAAGACCTTAAAGCGCATGTGTTAAACCCCTCGGAAAACTTCACTTTTTGTTTACAGATGAGACACACCAGAGGACGAGAAGAAAGTCCAAGGGTGAGTTTGTTTGGCTACCAATGACAAACAGGAATTAGTTTAGTTTTTGACTCTGGCCTCCCTATGCTGGCTCGCTGTCCATTGTCTGCCAGGGCCCTTTCGACCCCTCGGCTTCCCTCTATTCCAGGGCTCTTCCTCTGTGGACGACAACACCCTGCGTCAGGCTGTCTGACAGTGACTGAACATCCCCGTACTAGAACTGAAGCAAAGCAGCAGTGAAATGGCTTGTTTGCTCACAAAAAGAAATCTCAAACATTTCAGAGCCACATGTGTTTTTTGAAGTACAACATAAGCCCTATGATATCCTTATGATTATTATTATAATTACATACAGTCATGCCTTCAGAGGCGAGACTGTAGACTCTCAGAACACGCTGTGTCCCCATGGCAATTCAACAACAATGTGTCACCCGCATTTACCAGACATGTGACGCAACGCAGCCACCCTCAGCCATATGTTTTAGTATGCGACTTACACATTAAATGTAATGACACCACGTGCAGTCAGAAAGACTGACTCAAACAAAACAAAAAAGAACACACGTAAGACAACAGCTTCAATAAAGCTGCTGAAATGGCTGACTGATGGCTGCACAGGAAACGTGCAGAGCTCTTTCAACTTCAGCCATCTGAGAGATCAAAAAGCGGCAGCCGTCAGTCTCTATGATGGAGCAGACGGAGGAGTAGCAGCACGGTGCTCCGTTTGGTCTTTACAGCATTACTGTCAGGGGCTACACCAAGTACAATCCCTCCTGACACTACCAGCAAATATTAACGTGTTGTGATTCAAACCATGGTATCGATGTGTACCTGTCCACCACTGAAGCAACACTGGAATATTATCTCATTCTCAAGCACTTCTGTCTGTACGGACAGTCATTTTCAAAACAGACTTTCTACAGACCCAAATTGAATGTACATTTTTATCTTAGGTTCCCCTAACTTCAGTACCAATACCTCTGTTCAAACCAAATTATTTCCTTAACTTCATCCTTTTGAAGGATGGTATTACTTTGCTACACCACTATAGCAACAAATGTCACTGATTTTTCTATGGTTTTTAATAATGAAATGTGACTTTAAAAGTTAACATTTATTTGCTTGCAGCGGGGGCAACTGTAAGGAAGCTAAACAAAGACACTCATTAACTTTTGTGGCCCCTTCAGAAACCTGTCACAAGAGTAGTGTGTAGTTTTTAGGATACATTACTCAAAGGCACATAAATATGCTTTACAAAACAAATTCTTCCTCTGCTTTTAACTATTGAAGCTTTAAATGTTGTCTAAAGACAAGCCACACAGGTCTAAACTCTTTAAATCAGAAACTGACAGATGAACAACTAAGTCAACAAGATTACAATATTGAGCAGACATGCCAGCTTTCAGCACCTGACCATTATTGATACTCAGTGCTATATTTAATTCAGTAACAATAATGTATGTATGTTCAGAAGCAAGCAGCTCTACTCATGACATGAAAAAAGCTGACTTAGGATTCATATTGCTAGACACACAAACTAATTCCGTTATAACACAAGGTTATTACTCAGAGAACCAACCAAACCATTCAAACTGAGCATTTACTTGGGCGAAAGTTTATCTCTGCAACCATTTGATAATTGTTTTTAAAAGCAGACATTCTCTAGTTCCATCTTGATATGGGAATATCCAATCTATTTGAGTTATTCCTTGGACAGACATGAAAAGACATGTCCATCTTCTGTTGGACATTTTGTTTTGCTAATTTGCTGCTTACATGCTGTTGTTTAGGGCTGCATCTAAGCATCATTTTCATTATTGATTAACCTATCTATTATTTTCTTGATTAATAATTTTACCTATAAAATGCCTGCTAGGATTTCCCACAGCCCAAGGTGGTGTTGTCTTGTTAAGGCCAACTAAACTCAAGACATTAACTTCAACAAATTGTCACATCTGAAAAGCTAGAAACAGCAAATGTTTGGCATTTTTGCTTGAAAAAAAGCTTGACAAATTGTTGCAGCTCTACTACTAACCAAACAATATATTAAGAAATGTATATCGGCCCTCAAGTCCATTAAGTTTAACAGACACAGGGAGCTGATCTCTACCAACTTGTTTACAGCGTTGGCTAATCTTCAACAAGCCCAGACCACTGCTCACTTCCTGTTAAGTCATTCTTAATGACAGAAGACACAGGGAAACGAAGATGAGTGGACAGACTTGCAAGAGAAAAAACATCTCAGGCCTAAAGTGACGCTGACAACTCTCCGGCCAATCTCTTAATTATCATTGCGTCTTTTGATTTACTGGTTGGGCAATGGCAAACAGTGGTTTGTAAAAAGAGAAGTTGCGAAGGGACTGCCAGAAAATCCAACAGACAGACCCAGCACAATGATTCAACTTCCTTCTAACTTCTCACTTCCTCTTTGGCCTGCACCCCTCAAAGCTCGGCGAGAAATATGGCTCAAATTAGAGTTTCCGCTCGCTGGGGACGCTGAGAAACAGGAAAACAGAGGGAGGGGAAGAAGTGAGAGAGAGACTCACAGCTCTTAGTTTACACAAGCAAAAACGTTTGTTAGCTCATCCCTATGATCTTCTCAGCCCCTTTACACACTGGTTTCTTTAGACAACAAGCAATGGGAGTCAGAGCACACACACACACACACACACACACACACACACACACAAACACAAGGCAGAGACAGGGGATACCACTCAACAGTTACAAGGTGAGATTACAGCATGGGTGTGCGCCAGGGCCTTTTGAAAAAGCGTGTCAGTGCGGCTGTAAAGTATCCACAGCCTCACAGAGGTAATGACATTCCTCTGATAACCAAGCGAGGTGCAGGAGATGCGATCCCGGTTCCCATCAATCAGCAGAGACCCCTTCCTCCTCTCCGCACAATGACTACAGTGTTCTACATGAGCACCCTGCGTCCCTTCAACTGTAGCTCATGACTGTTGGTGGGACGGAGGGGGGCAACGGGGTCCCTCCCAGAATGAGCGAGCTCGCCCTGAGGGCAACATAAAAGAAAACAGATTTTGGCTAGGTCGTGAGATATTCCTAAACAGGGTGGAGATGGGGTCTTCAAGCATGATAATGTAATCCACTGAGTTGCAGCCCACTCACTAAGACAAACGGTAGGGGGAATAAATAAAGCAGGATTACTGTGTGTGTTTAAAAGGAAGAGACAGAGAAGGATTGCCGGAGCAATTACAGGCTTCAGCTCAGCAGAAGGCTTTTCAAAAGCATATCCACCCTGTCTTTGCAGCCGCTCACACAGACACAGCCTCAAAAAAAAGCTGTTAAGACACCCTCTTGTTCTCTCCCCACCAGCACAACGTGTTAGCACAAAACTCAGCTTCTATCTGCTCTAATTATGACACATTTATTTAGTCAACCTAAAGCTGAGAATGATTTACAACCAAAGTGAAAAATCAAAAAAGGGAAGACAGAGAAAAAAAAATCCCCTGACAGCCGCTCCTGCACAGTCAGTGAGAGGAAAGAAAGAACCGCTCAAACTTCAGACAAAAGCTCTCTACACCACTTGGAAAACCACAAACAAGTCAGCAACAACTTAGAAAAAGAGGAGCTACAGAGGACGAGGAAAGTTGAAAACTCACGAAAGAAATGTTTGAATAGGTTAGCCATGTCCATTTTGAGCTTGCCGTCTCTCCCTCTCTCTTTCCCGGCCCCTGCTCTCTTCCCACTGCAGCTGTAGAGTTATTCCATGTGAACACCCAGAAAGCTGGGCGGATAGCGGAGCAGGGCGGCCCACTCCGTGACCATGTGGTCAGGCTTAACCAATGGGAGCGCGGGATAGCGAGGCCTCCGGCTCAGCTCTGGAAGGCAGAGTACAGAGGCCTCATGGAAAGGGGAAGGCGAGGGGGAGGGGACTGAAGCTCAGACTCAGAGAAAGATGAAAGGAGAGAGATATAGGGAAAGTGAGGCGATTCCATCAACATTTAGCAGCAGAGTGGTATTTGTGAGAGGATAGGGATCTAAAAGAAGGAAAATATACACTCAAGTAGGGATCTGTGGGGACGCTGCAACTGCTGAGTGACACAGTGAGTATAGTGTGTCACATGACCGCAGCTGTTTGTAGAGACACACTCATAACTTTACAACAAACCCAGGAAACACGAGTCCTGAAGCACAGAGTCACACACCAAAACACAGCCATCTGCAGACATATCACACCCGCGTACATTCTTCCAAACGATGACACCACTCCGCGCCCAGCAACAGGCTTGTTTAAGAAAAAATAATGACATGAAAAGAGATTCTTCTCCTCCCACATAAAATCTAAGAAGTGTGGTCATCAGGCTGCTTATCTTATTGTTCCCCCCCACCCCACCACACAGTCACAAACCACAACCACCCACAATCAGCCAGTTAAAACGTCTTCCATCTACTTATAGATCATAAAACAGGACAAACTTAGGTGAAGTATTTACAAGCTTTCTGTGATTGTATTAGTGTTTAACGAGGCTCAGTTTTGCCTTACCCCATGTTTTACATTAGCCTGTGTTTTATTGGGTTTATGTGTGAGCCCTGTGTGTGTGTGTGTCATTCTTGCAGCTGTTCACCTGAGGTTATTTGATCAATGGATGTAGTGACAGGTGGGAAGTTGTTGGGAGGCTCTTGGTCAACCCCTCCCCCACCCACCACCAAGTCTACTGTGTGTGTGTGTGTGTGTGTGTGTGTGTGTGTGTGTGTGTGTGTGTGTGTGTGTGTGTGTGTGTGT
>JAPMOB010250064.1:14388-31756 GCA_029875015.1 Lepomis gibbosus | reverse complement strand
CACACACACACACACACACACACACACACACACACAATAATTCACCTAAATCATATACAAATTAGGACTTAATTTTTGTATTAAGATGTGTATTTTGTTGAGGAAAGAGGAATGAAAAAAGCTTTTACTTAATTTTACTCAGGCATATTTGTTGACAAAGATTTTATCACGATTGTTTTAAATATTCTACCTCAGATTTGTGAAGTGATCCACTGTTTGGCATCAAGTGTTGACAAAAAAAATAAAAAATAAAAAAATCAGCCTTTAAACTAAAAATAACGATTTGATACTTATCGTGATAATTGTAAATATTGAAAGATATGAAACTTTTTACCGTGATAACAGTTTTGGCCATATCATCCAGCCACAAAATCAATGCTGACCACCACATATTGCAGCACTGACTTAACATAATGCATGCTGGTTAGAAATTGTGTATGACTTTTGCCAGCGCTGCAAAACGTCATCAAGTCACATGACATTAAAACTCTGAGGGAGCAAGGCAGCTGAAATTTTCTGCGTCTGGTAACTGCAGTTACTTTTCTCTGGCTGTAACAGGTTGGAACCACCTTTTGTCTGTTCATGCAGCATTTATAAAGGCAACTGCTGTAAGATCAGTCACTGTTCTAAGCTCACGCACTCTACGGGAGGTAGAATCTGTCCGCCTTCACTGCAGTGTTTTTATTCCCCGCAGTCATCTCGAACACACCTATTGACAACTGACGTGTCAGTTGTCAACTGATGGGTCAGTGGTCAATAGGTGTGTCTGCCAGCGGACACATTTGCCAGCTTTTCCACGCAGAGAAGATTCATAAATCCATCTGGAGTTGATGAATAGTTAGTATCATGAACACCGCTGCACAAATCTGTACAACACAACGCTGTCAAAAAGTTATTAGTAAGTGCTTAAGGAACCTAGATAATAATTATAGCAATTTTAACATTAGAATGTAGCTTCTGTGGGAAAGACTGTCTTTAAAGAAAAGGGTGCATGAGTTAGGTCATACTTGTGACACAGATTTGTGGTTGTCTGCATTTTCTTTGCTACACGATACAGAAATGCTCTGTAAACATGTTCAGTCATTACATGGAAGGGAGAATTTTAGATTTTGAATGTAATGAAGGTGCCTGCTGTCTGCCTGTGACCACAGTCATTGCCATAGGGATAACACTGACCGCAAAAAAGCAGCCTGCGACTTGGAGACACAGAATGTAAACTACAGCACACATTTCCTTTGTAGCCACCGTCTCCTTATCTAAAAGCATGAACACATCTTGTGTTTCACATATCTTGTTAAACGAGCTAGCAAACAGACACCCCCCAGGGAAAGTACATCTGCTAACTTCATCTTGCATGACATACAGCTAGTTTGCTATTCAGCTGTAACATTTTGAACAGCTTAAAAATACCTACACATCTTAAAGGTTCCTCTCAGATGTGAAATTGTGTGGGTCATCTTTTGATATCTGCCCTTGACTGGTAAGCTACAGTTACCAGGGCCAGTTTGTTTACTCTGTGTATTGTATCTCAGTGCCGCTGCAGGATAAGCTGTCAGTCAAACATGTACACTGGCCCGCCCACTCAGAAGTCTAGAGGCTAAAGAAACATTTCAGGTTTACCTCCAATGACATTTTCCTTCTTTCAATGATTAAAAAGATTAAAAATGTACAGTAAAGGCATTTATGGAGGTCAATGTGGACTAGGCGGAAGGACAAGTTTCGCCACACTTACATTCCCCTGACTGGTAAGTGTGTAAGATAGCGTGGGTAAATTGAAAGACATCCCAGCTCACTTACTCTGATAATGACCTTATAATAATATACAACAACCTGCAACCTACAATGACCTTACAATAATAAACAACAACCTGTTTGCAGTGTTTACATAACAGTTACAATAACTTGAGAATTGTTTCTCTGATTATAATCACACAGAGTTCATGTAAATATTGAACATCATACACTTCTAATTTGCTTTCCCTACTACTTCCCACACATAAACCATAGTGAAAGCTATAAAAAACAAAACCATCTACAACACTACTGTCAATATGTGTCACTAATTTGAACCCTGGCCTATACATACAAAAAATAATGGGAGAGAGCAAAAAGTCTCTGCATATGAACACTATTTCAATTATGGGCCTTTGATGACATGAATATACATGCCTGGACCAATCCATGCACTTTGCACAGCTGGACAGCTGCAGGGAATCAAAGGCACGAACATAAAGAGAGGGGACAACAGTGTGTGCATACACCCTCAAAAAAGAGTATGTTGTCACTGAGAGGAGGAGATGTCTGATGAAGGAACACCTGGCTAGGGAGAGGCCCAAATCTGCTGAACCATCGTGGTTATTGCACCTTTGTATTTAAACAACACAAAAACGAGACCTGCTTCTATACTGTACTAGATTTGTGAATGGTGAAGTTAACACAGAAGGACTTGTTTAGGCCGCTGATTTTGATGTGTGCGTAAGTGAATAAGCGAGCAGGAAAGACAGACAGAGAGAGACAAACAGAGAGGGGCGTGCAGACTTACAGTATGTCAGACAACAAGGTCAGCCCATCCCAGGAGAGGTGTTGGCTTTCTAACAGAGTAGGGCTACTTGAAACCAAGGTCACTGCTCTGTGGCTGTGAGCAGGACAGGAGAGTGGGGCCAGACAAGGACCACTTTGCCACATGGCCTATGTATAGGTTTGATGTGTTGAGCAGGCTGACTTGATTGCGTAACCGCGTGTTTCATAGGTCTGTTTTTATATGTGTGCATGTCTGCCTTCAAATTGATGGAATTCAGATCACTCGCAGAAAATAAATAAGTAAATGAATGAATAACATACCCACGCCCATTCAGGGCTGAATTTCCTGAAACCAGATGCCTTTCTGACATAAACAAATCAGTCCATTATCGTTGCCATTATGGCTAGAAACAGTAGAGTAGGGATCTTGGCTGCTTTCTGCTCTCATTCAACCTTTAATGCGTGGTTTGACTGCCTCTCTAGAAATAGAGGCATATTCAATAGCACTGCACTCTTATACAACAAAAAGGTTTTCCTGCAGAAACTCGACACAATTAAATATAAGGTTAAGTTTACGAATTCAAACTATAACTACTAATCCAGGATGAGCTCTTACACACTGATGTGTAGACAAAACTATATAACGCAGTATGCGTCCCTTTGTTTTATCTGTCCACTGTCTTCAGTTTTGTCCTGGGTGGACACCAGCTATATACAGTGTGCTAGCCTTGAAAACCCTGGTGTTTTCTAACATTAACTTAGCTCTCCTTAATAGCTAGGCTCCTTACATGCTTGCTAATAACTTTTTTTAAGCTTGGTCTCCGGCATTGACAGCACTGTGTTGGACTGATTTGTGCAGCGGTGTTCATGAGGGAGAGGGACAGCGAGAGGGACGGTTGAATAAGAAAGAGAGACGAGAGAGAGGATGTGCTGTGCAAATGCACTATGGCACTCTGCAATCAAATACGGTTTTAAATAGGCTTAGTAAAGAAAATTGAAAATCAATCTGTGGCGTTCAGCATTGACAATGTGGCGGGCCGCCACAAATAAATGAATGTATGGGCTTTGCAGTCAACTTCATAAAAATATATAACCTTAAACTAAACATGCCACTATTCAAAACTTTGGAACACTCTCAAGCAAATGGTTTATCTTTGTTTGGCCGACTATACTTCTACAAAGTCACTTTTCTTAGTATATAATACGATACGTGTATTCTAGCAAACTATATTGACAGATCTGTGAAAGTATGTGTTCTTGTTTGTGTGATTCTAGGGGCAATCAGAAACACGTTGAGAGCTGGAAACATGAATAGGATTTCTATTTGTACACACTATCACCAACACCCAACATTTGTATCGGTGCACACCATCCACAGGAGCTGGATGAGGCCTGTTGGATGTTATTGGATGGACAAACAAAACAAAATCATGTGAGAAGGGAGGGCTACTTTAATGTTATCTTATCCTCCCCCACCTTGGACTAGGGCCTAGCAGCTCTAAAATTAGCCGTCACATCTAAACACAGTCTTTGGTGTAGCAACTACTCTTTGATGGGAACTTGGCTCATGGCTGACATACTGAAAGCACACTCAAGCTCGTCTCCAAACGCTCGAGATGAAGCAAAGATGGTATACAAATGTAAACTAGAGATGCGCAGTGCTTGATTGTCATCACTTTTACATTGGTAGTATTTGGATGAAGCGCTTATCAAAACTGTCAAACAAGCAGCTCCACTACACCCGCAGAGTAAACTACATTATGGTTCACCAATATTATGTGTATGGTTATGGAATAACATTCATCAATTTCAGCACAATGCTATATAATAATGATAATGATATATTTTAATGATGTTAGCAAATTGTGGGAATGTTTGGGGCACACAGGTAGCCTAGTGGTGTAAGACACATACCAGATAACCACAACTATAGTAAATATTTATTATTAATACAATCTATATTATTTGTGTTATGCATGCTGTTGCAATATTGTGATACTGTAAATTGAAGAATTTAACTACACTGTCCCAATCTGTATTTTATTACTTATAACAAGTGCATGACAAGATAAAGGTGAAGATAAATTAATCACATGGCTGAGCCACACTGCAAAAAAATAAAATAAAGGAAAAGCTGCTGTACATACAGAAGTGATATGAAAGATGAATTAGAATTACAAGAAGAGATGGTAGCGGATATGACTGAATAAGGACACTGTGACATGAAACAAGCTATTTTTTTTCTAAAATACAGGGTTCCAGTTGATGACAGAATAAGTGGTTAGTAGAATACATGGCAATTCATAGACCACCAACGTTATAAAGCAGCAGTGAGTCTAAATCGGTCTAACCATCAGGTACAGATCCTGTTTGTGCGTGCGTGCGTGTATTAACATGTACTTAAGCTTGTGGAAAACAGTGATCGGGAAACAACCATGACCTCCCAGCAAGAACAGAAAAAAAATAAAAGATCTCGATGAAACCAACCAACATCCTGTGTTCATGGCTGCGCACAGATACTACAATTTTATGTATTGTTGTTTAGCCATGGTATTTTTTATTTATTTTTAGACAGCTGGAGGTACTTTTGTGTGAATGAAATGTTTATAATGTTAAAATTTATTGGCCATTTTATTTATTTGAAATCACCTGAAAATAGGTTTTGCAATGACAGGTGACTTGTCTGACCCTTGTACATATATTATTTCCAGATATGAATAACCAAAAGGCTTAAGAATAATAAACAAGAAAGAAAAGCCCAACTAATTTACTGTGCAAAATACAGTATGAACTACATTAACTGTCGCGGCATCATGTTAGTTTGTGACAGGCAATCCAAGAGACAAAAGCTACACAACTTGATGAATATGCTTCTAGCATGAATGCAAGACAGCAAGTGTCTTCAGGTGCTGAGTTACTTTCCATCTATATCACTACTGAAGTCCTCTCTTAACAGTTAAATTCAACAACACCTAAGAGAGAAAAACACAAAAATAAAGAGTAAGCCTTGGGCTCAAAGCTGAAAGTTGTTGTACATAAAGCTTTTGCCATGCACAGCTATTTATGCTTTTTAGTCCTACGCCTACAAGTTACTTCTACTCACACAGAGCCCTGGCTGGTCTGAACCTCTAGCACACTGGCCTCCCTCTCCCTCCCTACCAACAGTGGCAGACTGCTAGGTGGGAAAGAGCGTGTGCGTGTGTGTGCCTTTGTGTGCACACGTGTGGTCAAATTGCACAGGACAACTGCACAAAAACACAGAATTAAGGAATAATAAACTATCTCACAACCTGTGAACCTTCAGAAATGTGACACAGAGCTCTAACACTCCTCAAATGAACTCTGACCTTCTGTGTCTCCTGGGCATGCTGACGTGGAAACCCATGGGCAGGGAGCAATGCATAGTACTGCATTCCCTTGCTTCCCATCTCCCTGAAACTGTAGGACCTACAGCAAACCACAAATTGCGCTGCCTAAGACGTGAACTCCCAGCCATTCAGCTTGCTATTAGCGTATTTCTCTGCACTCCGAGCCATAGTGCCTCGCCTGTTCATCGCAAACAGACTCCTTCTATACGGCATCAGTATGCAGCCTGCCTGAGGGGGAGGAGAAGGAGCAGCAGAGGGGAGGAAGAAGGGAAGGCTGGGAAAACAAAGCCTCTATAGTCGTCTCTCCAGCCAGGCCAGGCCGAGCCGCACTAGCGGGGGCGAGTTATGTAATGTGACTGGCAGGGCCCACTTCCCTGTTCAGAGCTGCTGCACACACTAATCCCCACTGAGGAACAAGCCCTGCTTTGGAGGCAGAAGAGATAGAAGGGGAGTTGTGAGGAAACCAGTGGAGAAGGTGTGATTACAAGAATTTTAGCCTTTCATCTGCACCAAATAGAACACACAGACACGTCCCCTCTCAGCTCCTCTGCTGAAAGATAACAGTCAGAATGATATCAGCATACAGAGGAGACACCGCTTTCATACAAAAAGCCTGTGTACGACATAAGATAATGACACACAATCAACACACTTTGGCTACTCATACTATATTAAGAGATAGGACTACAAGTAAATAAACGGAGGTCAAAGTTCACACAAGGCCTGGCACTGTGGTTCCAAATACGTCACTGCTAAACTGTACATTTATCACAGATCTGTTTGTTTTTTTCTATGTGTTACACATGGTTGTCACATTTGCAATGTTGATTTTATATTTACAATTCAATAAAGCAGCTGGTGCAAATGCTCTTGTCTAGTGTGGTAGGACCTCTTTATTCGGTCGTTATAAAAAGTTAATGCTTATTATGCAACAGCTTCTGCTCTACATTGTCTTATTCAAGCATTTCAGTAATAGAGCATAGAAGAATATACCTGTGAAAGGGTTTCTCATCACCACTAATGTCTACTAGACTGGTACACTGTAGTGGCTCTATATTCACGCTTTCATGCCAAAGCAGAGCACTGTCAAAACTAGGGCTGCAACTAACGACTATTTTGATTTGAATAATCGACTATTCGGATTATGAATCGCAAAATGACACAATGCCTCTCATTTAGCTATTAGCCTTTAAATTAAACCTTAGGCTGTTTTAGGAATGTGCTAATTAACAGTCAAGACAATAAAATAAATACTGCTTTCAAAAATGCAACTTTTAATGAACATTTCTGCTGCAGCAACAGAAAGTTCCACTGAAATCACGTCCTGATGAGCAGCTGCTCCACTGTTTAGTGACGGAGCAGTTTACACGCCAACACCCCGGGACAAACTGACACTGTATACAAAGAAAGGAATAATGTCCTGCATTTCATTTGCTGAATTTACAAGAGGGGATCGATAATAACGATTTTGTAGTAGACAGCGTTTCACAACAAATATAGTTTCCCCTAACTCAACAACTCACAAAACTACATGATTTTTTTAAAGGTGTTTTGGGCAGATTACCCGCAGCCTCACGTACAGACAGGAGAACTGTTTTCTCTTGTATTGTCCGGTGTTGTCTAATCTTCCGCGCTTGGCAGCAACATGCTCCAACTGGGAACGTCGCCCTGAGCGATGCAGCGTTTATGAATGTAAAGTAAGGGCACATCTGCAACGTGAACCTGGCCGTTGTGTATTATAATTATGTGCTACTCACAGTACCATTACTTTAACAATCAAATTGACCAACTGTATAGAAAACATTTCAGCTCACAATGTGAAGTAACACGGCTTTTACATGAAGCTAGCTCGCTAACTAGCTTACCGAGACAAGTCTTTGTCATCCACAGAGACACGACATTTTGACGACGGTGTTTCCAGGAGAGCTCAGCTTTGCTGCACTTCACAACCTTTCTGGCTGAGTGAAGAGTGAAATGCTGCCACACTCTGGAGGTTTTAGGTTGTGAAGGTGTTACTCTGATGTTGTTTTAGTAACTTTAACGTTACTGTTCCCATCACTTTACTCTGTTAAGCTGACGGTGTCGTTATGACCCGATGACGTCATGAACGAATCGATTATTAAATTCGTTGGCAACGAATTTAATAATCGATTTTTGTCGACTACGTTGATTAGTTGCACCCCTAGTCAAAACCCACATAAAAACCAAGACAGGGAGGCAGGTAGTCCGATATGGTATGTGCTTAATGAGGTTGAGAGGAAGTGGCACCAATAGTGTCACATAGTGAAAGAGAAACACAAAGTGAAGAAAAGGCCAAGTGATCAACAGTCACCTCAGTCAGTTCTGCCAACCATGGAGATTGGTGGAGGAATTAAAAGCAGTTAAAAATAAAAGTCTGATTCTGATTTACTTAGCTGCTTGCCTGGAAAGCATGTGACTGGCATCACATGAGGAGAGGGAGGAGGAGAGTGGCTTTTTTGTGTGTGTGTGTGCGCGCGCGTGTGTGTGTGCACGTGTGTGTGTGTGTGTGTGTGTGTGTGTGTGTGCACGTGTGCGCATCCAGCCCCCATAGGCACACACGTACACAGCATGTACTCCACTCCTGGCACCATAATAAGCTTTGTGATCAGTTTCCTTGGTTTCCACTGACAGTAAGCAGATATAGGCAGCTCGGAGAGGTAAACAGTAGCAGCTCTTTGCTGGTGCACAGCCACACAGACATAAGAGAGGCGGTTGGGAGGAGTGGAATAGAGTCAGAGAGAATGAGGGATAGCGATGAATTGCAGAAGAAGAGGGGGGTGAGCCAGTGTTGTAGCTGTTGGTTAAGGCTGGTTTGAAAAAATGTGTTTTCAGTGATCCAATATCTATTCTTAAAATCCCAAGACCAACCTTTTTTTCAGAAACGTGCCCATGCTGGCTATATTGGCAGGCTTGAGTCATGACAGTCCCGTAAACTGTGGCATGAATAAACAGTTCGTGTTTGCGAACCGGCTGCAGTTTACAGGACTATCGTGACCTGAGATGGTAAGCTGACTCGGGCTATTTCATAACCAATCTAGTGATTGCTTCTATGAGAGGGATAAAACTGATAAAAAGATGTTGTACTCTGATCTGAGCTCAATTTGTATTGGCTGAAGACATGCCATCTCTGGCAAATAGACTGAACGGTGTGGATTCTACTGTTAGCTACCCAGTCTGTCCGCTGGGTAGCTAACAGCTGCCAGCATAAATATGATACTGATAGTCTATGTCTTGCTATATGGGATAGCTAGCAGGTATTTTTAACTATGCATATAGAAAAATACATTTATGGTGCAGGTCTTTAACTATATTTGGTCAATCGTTTTGCACATTTAGGCCTTAAAAGAATGTAGATGTGTCATGTTTTAGTTGTTTTGCATTTGGTAAAAAATACAAATCATTGGTCCACAGCTTTTAAACCGGAAAATGTATTTTGAAATTTACACAATTTATACACTCAAGGAAACAGCAGCGTTGTTCGCTCATTTAATGTATACAAAAGTTGAAACACCTTTGCAGTGAATGTGATCCATAATAGCAACCATCAAGTAAAAGCTAGGCAGTGTGTGTCTTGACAGAAATTTGAACAACTATGTCCTTTATTAAGCTGTGGCTTTTGACTAACTGCAGTTAACTAGTGTGACATTAAGATGTAGAGTTAATGTGGACATTTATAATCTAGAATTTCTGATTAAAGCTTTCACTGACAGGAAGATGCATTTTAGCATCTGCAGTGCATGTGTGAATGAGACAGAGAAAGGGTAATGGAGGGCTTTTGTTGGACACATGTTAGTTCTGCATTACAGAAGCTGTGACCTACTTTTCACAGTCTCTAACACAAACACACACACACACATACACACACACACAAATTTGCGCACAGACATAGACACAGCCTCTGACAAAGGGACAGGAAAGCAGAGGTTAGGCATGCACTAAGCCTTGTTCTTAATAGATGCATTCCAGTGGATAGAGTTCAATGCTGCTGCGCTTTCAGCCTGCCTGTTGGTACAAGCTACTCCTGCGCACACAGTCTCCTGCATGACTAACAATAAAGGGTAGAGCTTGATGCTTGTAAGGTCTTTCGTTACACTTCAAAAAAAAATTAAAATAAAATAACCCACTACATTGGTTGTTTGGTTAAACAAGAAATTCTGAGCTGTCTGATGTTACATTGTTGCAATGATGTCATTCACTAAGCTAAACAATTAACAAATATGCAATTCAAAATACATGTTTTCACATGTCACATGGTTGACCCTAACATAAACTCCATTCCACAAAGCAAAAAAGGAGGGGCCAATATTCCTTATATGGTAAAATTATGAAGGCATGTATTCATAAGAATGCCCACAAATACACACAACATACATAAAGTACCGCATACCATGTATTATGATGTCAGCACAAACAGACAGACCCCAAAAAGTCCCAAAATATACCTTTTTAAGAAACAAGTGCTTTAGTAATAGTGTTCCAATAAAAGCAGCCTTAAAAAGACAGAGTCAAGGCATCAAGCCTGCTGGTTATAGTTTCAAAAAGATGTTATTAGTCAACATACCGATTCCATGGCTGTGGGAGAATGTCAGTGGGCTAAAATCCAACTAGAAAAACACCTGCTGCAGAGTCCACAGAATCCTGAAAAACAAGAAGAAAACAAAACCAAGCATTAATTACTAGGACAGCACAAGTTTCACATTCCTTACAGATGGGTATTGGTGTGGATGCAGAGGGTCATGTTTCGCCTCCCAGTATCGGTTCTTCCACAATATGCTGGCATGCTGAGAAAGGCAGAACAGGATGGAAGAACAGGATACAGAGGCATTAACATAAACTGAGGCATTTGGTCCCCTTTTCGTTCCCTCGACCCAACACTGGGCACACCAAACCTTGTCTTTATCCAAAATAACATTGCTCTGTATCACAGACCTGTGAATTGTCCTCTCCTGAATCATATGTAAAGAGCCTACATCTCAATGTGAAGTAGGTATAGACAAATTAGTGGTTTACCAATATTTTTAGTCAGGTGTTTTTTTTTTACTTCCTTATGGGAATGCAGACAATCACAAGCTGTCTTTTTTGTGACAGCGCCTGAAAGCATGACAAATGGTACCAGCTGTAGATTGTGCACACAAAATAGATTCAACAACATTCAATTCAGCCATTAATACACAGCCTGTATTTTGTCATGTGTGGCAAAGAGATGGAGACACATTAATTTAGTAAAGTCAACAAGCCGAATAGGGTTGAACAACTGCTCAAAGCATCATCCTACATCTGGAAATGTTTGAGACAACAGTTTACAACTTTTTTAAAGGAGACGTATTATATACTGGATTTCCAGCCCAATATTGTACTTCTGTGACTCCTGTATGGCAGCTTTGCAAAAATCAAAGTTCAAAAAATTTTTCTAACTTAAACCGGCCCTTCATGCAGGTCCTCATTTCAGGTCCTCAACCCTAGCATTTTCTACCTGAAATCAGGCTCAGAATGACATCATACCGAGCTGGTTTTAGAAAAAATTGTTCAGAACAGGGGGAAATCTGAGATCTCTTATTTTAAGCTTTGGTCATGTTTAAAAGGAACATCTGACATTTTTAAATTACAGATATGCCAGAAAATAGGAAAACGTATAATAGGTCCCCTTTAAGCTAAGAGTCTGAACTATAAAATACAGATCAAAACATGTATGCAGCATCATGATGATTTCTGGGACATGACAGCACAGCCACTCATATTTGGAAAAACGAAAAAGGAATCAGACAAAGGTCTGCATTATGCTTTTGATGGTTATAGTTAGGCTATCAAACTGAGAAAAAATAAAGATAAAAGCTAAAGCCTACCAATCACAAAGTAAAACCGAACCACCGCATCACCTGTATTTGTAATTGAGAGATATTAAGGATCAACATTGTTCCTGTAAAGCTATGCTGGTCTCTATAAATTAGTAAAATCATTAAATGTCAAAAACAGTCGGCCCATTTAACGTTACGTTCAGTAGTAAGTTAACTAGTGTTTGCTAACTAACATTACATTAGAAAGAATTCACAGCCTGCATTTGGATTTGTATTGGGTTTTTTAAAGGGAATGAATCGTACTTCTCCTTTCAATCTCTCTGGGTAGCAATATCTTAGAAAAAGTTAGCAACAACAGCTAGAAAACTACTCCTTTTTTGACGAGTCAAAACACCGCCATGAAAGTGTCGCACCTCAGTTAGAGCAAGTCCTATATTGTGCTGTGATTAGCCAGCTTGGGTATTCAGGGCGTAGCTTAGCGAAGGGGGAAATGAATGGTATAACTCTGTGGATAAGTATATTTAATATATAATTTATACTTATGTTTAATGGACTGTAAAAGTAGCACATATACAGAGGACACCTAAAGTCAGTGAACTGACTTAGTGACATTAGTCTCACAGCAACATTTAGCTAGGTTAGTTGACCTTACGTTACATAAGCCACTAGTTGTAGCCAAATAAGAAAGACTATAGCAGATAAACATGAGGAAATTTAGCTTGGTTGCCCCCAGTACATTTCCATATCTGGTCCACAATAAGCCAAAATAAGCCCCAGTTTAACCAGCTAAAGGCCAGCATCCCAGTCATGCTTATGTTTCTAACCTTCCTGGCTGCTTGCCCTACCCCCAATCCCTTTCCAAGTATGAGGACAAGGGTTTATCGGGATTTAGGGGGGAGCACCATTGGGGGTTATTTAACAGAAGGCCAATGTTGGGCTACAACATTCCATTGATTATGGGACTCCCCTCCAATCTGAACCCACATTTGTTCCATCAATCTGGTTTTAAGGCAACACAAGTGGAATGAAGACCAACAGACAGCAGCAACTAGCTGTCAAGTCTTCCACTATTTAAAAAGAAAGTATTTGTAGAGCCAGAACTGCATTTTGTCCCACAATGTACATAGGCATAAATTTGTAAGTGCATTTATATATCTGCTACAATATAATATCAAATAGGACCTGTGTGGAGGGTTTTACAGGATAGAATACAAAGGCTGATAGTACAAGCAGGGTGGCAGGTGGGTACGCGGGACAGGATTAAGGCCAGACCTCACTGGGATGACCTAAGTGGTAAGGAGGATGATGGTTAGATGCGTATTTGTGTTTGTACTTGAGTGGAACCTGTGGGGTTTTCCCAGCTGGAAGCACAGGATTGACGGATTGTTATAATCCAGCTAGGGAACAGAACACTACCCTCCCAAGAGCATTTTGGAAACAGTATACAGACAATCCCCCTTGATGACCACCTTCAAAAACACAAAACAGACAAGAATTGTATTTAAAAAGCATGGCTACACTAATGAACATAACACTGACAGCAAATCCAGAAACTTTAGGAAGACCAAGATAAGTCTCTAAATCAGGGATAACAGAAGACAAGAAGGCATAAGCAATAAGTTACACCTTTATTACATAGTTTCTATTGCATTAATTTCCTAACAAAGATGTACTAGCAAGCCATGGAACAGTCAAGTATTACTGTACAATGAAAATGTCTACATTGACAGTAACCATCAGGGAGTGAAACAAGTGGAGCCGCTTTGAGTAAGAAAACTAATCACCTGTTACCTATTTCAGTGACAATTTCACAGGTTTACCAAGCCTCTTAAGAGCTGCTAATGGTTTAAATTGCTTTTAAACTTAGATATGTTGTTATTACAGAGGATTGTGAAAGGTGGTGCTTATCCTCAAAGTTTTTCTCCTACAGGAGATCCAGACTGACATTTTTTTCCATGTTAGTTTACAAACTCTTGTAAATGTGTGTTGTATAGTGCCATACACTAAAACAAACACACATCAAGAGTCATTTGCAACTAGGGCAGCAACTAACAACTATTTTGATAGTCGATTAATCTATTGATTATTGAAATGAATAATCGACTATTTGGATTATGAATCGCAAAATTACACAATGCGTCTTATTTAGCTATCAGCTTTTAAATTAAACTTGAGGTTGTTTTAGGCATGTGCTAATTAACAGTCACAACAATACAATAAATACTGCTTTCAAAAATACATCTTTTAATGAATGTTTCTGCTGCAGCAAAAGAAAGTTCCACTGAAATCAAGTCCTGATCTGAGCAGCCGATCTGCTGATCTGCTAGTGACGGAGCAGTTTACACGCCAGTACAGCAATACACCGGTACAAACTGACAATTTATACAAAGAAATGTATAATGTAATGCATTACATTTGCCAAATTTACAGGGAGGCCAATAATAACGATTTTGTAGTAGACAGTGTTTCACAACGTTTGTATATTTTCCCCTAACTCAACAACTCACAAAACTCTGATTTTTTTTAAGGGAGTTTGGGGTTGGATTACCCGCCAAGTTTCTACCAAATGCTGTTGCATGCACACATATTAATTGAACAAATTACTATGCCACTGTTAATGGTAGTACGTGTCAAACAGAACTCCATTTAAGAAGAAATTTCCAACAAACCCAATATGTTTACAGGGCTGGAGTGGTTTCACACGGGATGGCATTGACAGGCTCTTTAGTAACGGTTGCTTCCTAACTAATTAGCTTCGACTAAGCTACACCAGGAGAGAATGAGAGGGTGGTACGTGTGTAGCACACGCAAATACTGCTGACAGGCCAAATTTACACAGAACATCAATTACATTCTCGATCAGATCAGTCATTAGAAAAGACAAAAAAAATGTATGCACAAGTGTGTCCACGCTGGCAGATATAATTCCAATATATTCTATATAAGCTACGTAATATTTGTGCACAAGACTATTGCCGTAGAGCTGGTGAAAAGGTCAGACGAAGACTCAGACCCCTGGCCAAAGTTGGGCTCCATTTGAGCAAGCCTTTTGTCAAAGCGCTGTCTCCACCCTATGTGGAGCTGAGGCCAAAACATTCAGCATTACCATGATAAATACAGCAAATGCCTAATTCTGCACCACCATCACAACATGTCTGGCCATTCAATTCTTCTGAATGTTTACTGGACATGTCCCAGTTTTCTAACAGCTGAAATATCAGCAGTGTGTTTCGGAACATTTACTTGAGCTAATCACAGCATTGGAGGTGTTTGCTAAGTTTTTAAGCCACGGGGCAGTGATCTAGCACGTGTGTAGTCAAGAGAGCTGCCCAACCAGCTCTTCAAAACACTACTATAAGTGAGAGCGCTGGTTTTAACAGTGACCTTCCACAATAATCAGAGGCTGTCTTTGATGCTTGCTAAAATGATTGCAGATAAGGATAAATATCTTCACTGGAGCTTTGAGAACAGCACTGTACTAGAGTGACTGAAGGATTTTGGTTGCAGCAAAGCAGGACCGATTGCTAATTAGATTTTCTTGCCTAACTGTTGTAACAGCTGTATCAACACTGTAAACGTCATACTATTTTTACCTACTATGGCTAGAGACCCCCGTGTCCACCAAGGTCTACCATGCACAGATTTGGTATCACGCTTTTGAGATGAGGGGAAACACAGAGATGACTGGGAAAGGGAGACGTTAGATATTACGTTAAGGTGTAATTGGTATAATAAACTCACCAAATCAGCTAACAAGGCTTCCTGGTGGGCTAAACAATAGAAAGGGAAGACTGCTGGTTCCATGTGCAAGACCGGTGGTGACACATGGCATTGGTGTGTGTGTAGAAGAGGAGAACTCCCCTGGGTACTGTGGGATTAAGGAGGAGACAGGAGCTCTAATGCTGCCTTCATGACACAGACATCTTTTGTCCTGCTTCTCTGTCATTTGGCATGTGATTACAGGAAGACCAAAATTGTACCAGAAGACAAACTGGTATCACTGCTGCTTCTATATAGGAAATGTGGACCATAACATAAAAACGCCAGTGCCCCACAAGGCTACAGAGCACCTTTCCAGTCAGTCCCGTGTCTGGTTGTCCTATCAGAGAACTGATCAAAGCCAGCTGAATGGAGACCTAGAACAACAGCACTGACCTCTGTCTGATTTCATAAAGCGTGTTACAGGGCTCGTACACTTCATGCAGGGACATTCACAATCACACTGCAGTCTTTGCAGCACAGTAGATAATCTCTAACAAAATTCACAGGCTAGCTGAATTTTGTGGAGTTCATAGGCAGGACACAATAAGCACAGGATCAGAAATGTTGGCAGAGAACCTCAGCAAGAAAAAAACACTAACATGTAATACTGTTGGGTCTGATGAAATGAAGCCTTTTCACCTAAAGCAGCCTGGTGATAAAAAACTGTAATAATAAATTAGCTTACAGTTCTGTCATATGCTGTTCAATTAATGGCAATGTAGTAAAATGAAGTGCAAACACATCAACCAAAATGAGCCTATGGTTCTGTTCAGACCGACCATAGCCCTGTGTGACACAACGAAGCCTCTTCATTGATTTAAATTAGGCCATTCTGACAACGCAGTAGGGGTGCCAATGCAGAGGGTTCCAGCAGAAAAACAAAGCCCGTCTGGCATAAAAATAAAACATGGCTCAACTTTTGTTGGAATGCTACCTGACGTCACTGGGTAAAGGTGCTGCTTTGACTAATCAAATAAGTGCACCCTCATGGTAGATGACTTTGTAACATGGACCGGTTATTTCTACTGTTTACCTCATAATCGCTGCAATGAAAGATAGAAATAAATGCGTTCCTGAGCAGTAAAAGCTTTCCTAAATGTTACAAACATCTATGTAGTGTTTTGGCGTCCGATATGCAAACTCATGGATCTAGATAATCAAAGTGGACTTCATGGATTATATCTTATTGTCTCACCAGTATCTGAAACAACACCCTCCCATCAACATAGCCTCTTACATTATTTTAACACAGGGCTATCTGAATGCCCACTAGGTCCTTACAAAGACCAGTGATTACACTATTTCAAAGGGAATCACGTACCTTTAGTGTTCATATTTTTTGACAGCTAAAAAAGTATTTCAAAAATAGGTCATTACTTGAATAATTAACAAAACTGTGTGAATTAATTTTGATTATTGACTTTGAATAATATTTGAGACAGAGTTCCCAAATAGCCTAAATGAGAAAAGGAAAACATCTAACTGAGAGCAAGAAAAATGGTGCTTGTAATAAATATTGACCAAATAAATATCATAAAATGTTTCAAAATTTTCCAAACAAGTATAGACAGTTTAATTTCACTATGACAAACCTTATACGGTAAGACTGTGTGTTAGCCTGATGGATGGTACAGTGCCTATACTATCTGGGGGATTGGCTGTCACTAGAGATGTGATGGTGAGCCCACCCCTATATTGAGTCTGAGCACTAAACCAAATAAACAATAGGAAGCAACAGCAGCTCAATATACCAGCCTGGGTTCGGCCTGCAGTATGTCAAAGCATCAGATATCTGAGCTTATTGTAATATCTTCACTAATTAGATTCAGTCATCTGCTTCTCTATGCTCAAACACTGGAGGGGAAATCTGACACTGGAGGGTGTGGGGAGACAGCTGGGGGG